>VDFB02000003.1:203541432-203596587 GCA_007258455.2 Sequoia sempervirens
GTGTTTGAAGTTTGCTTTTGTTGATTGTTGTGTTTGTTTCCATTTTTTTTTCCAAAGGGTGACTGTGACGATTTCTTTTATTAGGGATGATTGATTATTGTAGGTGAAAATGAAATGGCATGGATGGATTTTTTCAAATATTTGGATGTTTTTGATGTTTTTGAAATTTTTTGAGGTTGTTTTTGGATTTTCTAAGATTTTATGAATATTTTTGGATTTCGGTGATTTTATGAATGTTTTTGGATTTTGGGATTTTATGAATTTTTTTGGATTTTGTGTCTGGGATGATCAAAGATTAGCCCTTACCTCACGTTTAATTTCGAAGAATGGCGTAGTTTCAAATCTATATTTTTAGGCTTTTTTATGTTTTGACTTGTTTTGGATTTTGATATGTTTTGAATGTTTTTGGATTTTCTTGGTTTTTTTAATGTTTTTGGATTTTTCGCATGATTTTGATTATTTGGATATGGATATGTGTGATGATATTAGTGCTCTATTTTTGAATTTTATTGAAAACCAAGCTAAGGTTGATTGATCAGATTGATGGATTGATGATGATAACATTGTTTATGATGTACAACAATGCAAGGATAGTGTTTAAGCAACACGAGGATTGGGAAGGATATCCTAAAATGATGATGGATTGATTGGATTTGATTGAAGATGATAACATTGTTGAGGATACACAACAATGCAAGGATAGTGTTAAGCAACACAAGGACTGAGAAGGATATCTCGAGATGATGATGGATTGATTGGATTTGATTTATCAGGATTTTGAAGCTTGATTTGGAACAATATTTGTTTGAATGTTTTGATGTGGCATTGGCGTGCAAATTAGATGCGACTAATATTGATTTTTTGGATTGATGTTCGATGAAAGATGAAGCTTGATAAGGAACATTTGTTCATCAAAAAGTGCCATGGGCTAGTGATTTGGATTTTGGCTCACAAATGTTTTGACCAATTTGATTTCACATTTTCAAATGTTCAGATCACCTCATAAATTGGAGGATATATATCAAGATTTATTACCGAAGCAAGATGTAAATATTCACCCATAGTGCCTAGCAATGTATGGAATTCCATGGATGGATTCTTGGATAGGTGTAGGGTTGGATAGATATGGATTATCTTGTGATAAGATAAGGTGTTTGAATCAGAGGAATGCTTCATTGGATAATGCTTCATGGCTCAGATAACTTTGGGATAGGATAGGATCAATGAAAATGACTCATGTCAAGATGTTTACCATAAGAAAGTGTAAAGTGCACACCAAAATTTCATCAAGATCAAGATAACTTGGACTATGGATGCAGATAGATGAAAAATGGATTGGGTCAATGGTTTATGGATGAATGGATTTATTATGGATAATATGGATGGAATGTTGGATTTATTATGGATGGGATGAGATGCTTCCACCTGAACTGGCACACGTAGATGCTTTATTCTACACATGATGCTTTTTTTATAGGTTTTCATCATGATACCTATCCAAAGCGCCACCCATGTGGTTTTCACTAGAGGACAATTTTTATCTTTTCTATTTTCAATCCTTTTTTCTAATTTTTTTGGATTTTCATATTTTTTGATCTTTTTATATTTTTTTGTGAAAGATTTTACACTCATGTTGAACCACTTGGTGGTGTCGATGTAGATTCTTATGTCATAATGTTCCATTGATATCCTACTTGAAGAAGCTGCTTTTCTAAGACGTGCACTTGAATGCAACCTTTGAGATTCCTAGTCTATTTTATTGATATTGGAGTTAACTTTGTCTTTGTGCGCACATCATGATAGAGTGCCTTATGAATCCTTATGATGAAGGTTTGTTGCCAATACATGGTCAATGTGATAATTGGGTATCATGTGTGGAGGCGTGGACGGAGTGTGTTTAGGGATAAAAGATGAATTTGTTGACAGTTTGGAACCTTTGACTCTCCAAACTTGGGAAGATGAGAAATGATGGGTGGCTATGAAAGTGTGTGTGGAATTAGGACCAACTGCTTGATACACTTTGTACATCACTTGAGAAGCCTTATTTTTCTGATGGAGTTTGATAGGGATAATCTTTCTTTGTATTCTTTGGTATCCATGTGTATTTGATTTTTCTGATATGCTTCTTAGCTTCTTTTTATTTGATGGTGTTCTTTGTACTTTGATTCAAATCTTTCTTTTTATTTTTCTCCCAATTCATGGATGGGGTGATGGGTGGATGAAGATTCATGATGTGGCTGGTTATAGTATTGGCATCAATTTCATCATAAGGATTCTTCATGCTCCCTATGTTGAAATTTTCCTAAGACATAGTTTCCCCCAGTATGGTGGTAGTGACACCTTCATTCCTTGATTCTGCTTGTTTTGAGATGTCTTGTTCAGTAAGTATGCTCTGATAAATGACCACTGTAGATGGCATTGTTTCAATTTGTTGCTCTATTAACTCCGGAATATCATGTTATGTATGACATGTTTCCTTGAGTGGATAATGTTGGATATCTTCATACATGATGTCCCTAGTCTGAATTTGGGATATATCTAATCCTAATGTTGACAACTTTGTTTGACTGTAGGAATCAATAACCTTCTCTTTTTGTGTAATAATGTTAGAAGTAAAGGAGTCATGTTTTGAATGAAGATCATCTACATGTCCATCCATAGAAAAACATCTCATGGGTAAATGGAGGAATATGTGCTATATGGATATGATCATTATCCACAACATCTTGTATAGATAGGAGAGTGTCCATTAGATCATTGTAGTATTGTGGAGATATGAATTCTTGATCTTGAATGACTTCAGAATTGCTTTCGACATGCTTTGGATCAAGTTCTTGACATGGGTTAGTTTCAAAGGATAGATTTCTTACAAAGGGTTCTTGGACATCGCCATTATTCATGGGAAGTGGCTAAATATATTCTTGATCTTTGGGTGGACTTAGGTCAAATTTTGAGCTGAGGATCCCTTCAATATCTATAACCATGAGGTCAAAGGGTGTCAACATGTCTTGGAAAGGACCATTGCTAGACCTTGGTGAAAGATGTTGATTATGCTTTGGAATAAATTCTGGAGATATGTTCTCTAACTCATTAGATAATTTAGAGACATTTTCAATATGATCATTGGTCGATGGATTGTGGATTATGTCAATAGGATCAAATAATTCTAACAACCCTTGAAATAGATCACTAAAAAGTGGCTCTTAATGTATGGTGAGTTGATCATCAGATGGGGTAGAAACATCTTCAATGTGCTCATTAATCAAAAGATCTTGAACATTGTTTTCAACAATTGTGGCAAAGAGATTGTCAATGTCTTTAACCATAGGGTCAAGTGATGTTGACATTTTTTGAATTGTTAGTGACTCTTGATAGACGTTGATTTGACCTTCAAATGAGGTAGAAATATCTTCAATATGCTCATTGATTGATAGATTTTGATCATTGTTTTCACCAATTGTGGTGGAGAGATTTTCAATGCTATCACCAGTGGTTGAATCCTGATCATTGTCCCCAATAGTGATTATCTTTTGATCAATAAGGTCTTCGATAATATTTTTGATTCAAATTAAACTTGATGTTTTGTGTCCCTTTGTTTTGTGAAAATTACAATGGTGCTCCTCATTATACCCTGGTGGTTTAACTAGGGGTTCTTGATAGTTCCCATAGACGGGGAGTTTGATGAGATTTTCTTGTACCAATTTTTGCAGGACTGATTCAATTGGTCTCCCAAGTGGTGTGTATTTTTGTTTGTTCCCTTGTGGTGGTTGATTTTGTAGATGTGGTGATTGATCTTGGCACCCTAAATCAACTATCTTGGCAAGTGAAGCAAGTTGATCTAGTGAAATTTGATCTTGATTTTGATTTAGACACCCTTGATATAGCTGATTTGGTTTTTTTTCAAGCAGGTTTGGAATGCATACTTGTGGTGTTTGTATGGGATCATGGAAAAATTGATTTTGGACAATGTTCTAATTTGGGATGATGTTTAGATTTGGCATTATAAGTTGAAGTTGAACATTGTTGTGGTTGGGAATCACATTGTTTTGATTTAGGTAACTTTGATTTTGCATGGTGTTACCTTGACTTGGATCAATACATGGAGTCGTTAACATTTTTTTTGGACTTCGAAAAACTTTTGTATGATTCCCAAACATATCTATCCCAAAGTTTACCAAGTGTCCAGATTTGAAATTTTTATGTTTGGTAAACTTGTACTTGGTATATTCACATTTGACATGTATGGATTTGGTGGGATGATGTTGTTTTGTGGAAGACTCATGCATTGAGTGTTGGGTTTATAGATTTGTAGGTTTGGACTTGGATTTAAATCTACCATCGGGAAAGGTATTCCAACATTTAGATTGGGTATACTCACATTTGTTGTACCATTGAGGTTTGTAGGAGATAATGATGCCATGTATTGATTGTATAAATGTGAGTTTTGAAAATTAATTGGCATTGCAAGGCCTTGATAGTTTGGTTGATTTAGACCACTCATGATGTATGTATCAAGTTTATATTCCATGTATTTCTTGTGTTTTGACCTTGTTGTAAAAGTGAACCTCTAAAGTGTTTAGGACCAATGATGAGATGATGGATGAAAGGGGTGAATGATATGGGTGTTGAACTTTTTGGAACTTTGGATCAATGCTAGACTTTAGGATTTGTGATATGAGCTTGTAAACCCTTAAGATTTTAGATGTGATCTTAGGATGAACTTTTTCAAAAAGATTATAATTTAACTAAGTGTGTGAGGAAGGATTCATCAACACACACCTAACTAAACAAATGATTTTTATTTGGTTTAAGGATGTACCCAAGTCTAGATACTGATGTTTCCAAAGCTCTAAAGTTGTTTTTCGGATGAGAATGATAAATGTCTGGAATGGATGCAGTTTTTTATTTGATCCTAAATGAACCTAAGGAGAACCTTCTTTACAAGACCAAGATAGTGAAGAACATGCTTTTCTCTAAGAGTATTTCAAAACCAAAAGACCAATGTTTGCATGAAAACCATATGACCAAAAGATACCAAGCACATGTGTGGGGTCCAATTTTTTCTTAACTTTGTTTAATGACTTCTTTTTATCACAAACAATTCTTGATTAGCTTTTTAAACTAGATGTCCACTGTCTTAACTTCTTCTCATTCCACAAAGTAAATTATGTGGAACTTTGATGAAATCAAGGAAAAAGTTACATATTGTTGACTTTAGTAAGCAAATTGAGATATAAATCCAAGTGTTTAGAAACCTCTAAGGATAAAATCCCAAGGGCAAGCAATAACACATGAATCTTGTCAAAGATATTTGCTTCCTAAAGGGTTTGAAGTTTGAATGATTTGTTTAATGTTTGTCTCAGTGTTTTGGGTCCAAGCACTATGTTTTCAAACTAACTCACAAGCAATATAACATCCTAGCTCAATTGGTGTGTTTTTCTTGGTGGGCTTGCCTCATGCCCTTCGTAGTAGAAGAGATGATTTTACATGCAACCAAGGAGAGAGTATAAAGGTATGTTAAGAATGAAGTCTTAACCTCTATACTTTAACCAAGATCGGACATGGCAAGTAACTTCTTGAAATCTTTGTTCCAATGCACCACTTTGATAAACTCATTGGATGGACTGGTTGGCTACTACAAAGAAGGTTCTTAATGGTAACAAACCATGAACACCAGAACCAACACTCACCCGCTTGGCCACTTAAGTCTCTTCAATTGTTCCCGTTCCATTTAAGGCATGGGATTAGGTGCAATCTGTTGTTGGCACATATTGATGCTAATTTCTCATGATTTCACACCCTTTGATATAGCCTGTCGGTAAACGTGCTTGCAAGAAATTTCCTATGAGTTTCCTGTTGCGAGGTGTGTATCATAGTAAGCCCTCTCTTAAAGGTGACTCAAAGCAATAAAATGCATTTTTATTGTTTCTCTTGCACCCAATATTGCACGAAGCGCAAGGGGAGAGGATACGCACTCAAAATGCACCAAAGACAAGATCACACAATTCAAGCACTTCTTTGTTTATCTACAAGACTAAAAACACACAGGCTTTTTAAGAGACAAGAAACAAACAAGAGTGGGCACAAATAAAACCCATCTCTCACCTTACATTTCATAATTTAACTATGTACTCATTTCTTGTGCATTTACATGCCCTTGAATACATTTAGCACATTTTACTTTGTGAGCTTTCCAACCACTCAAACAATAAACATAGAATTAATGCATTCACTACCACCACAGTCCACAACGTGTTTCTCAAAGTACATGTAATTTAATGCATTCACTTATCCCACTGGTTGTTCTAACAAGAGGTAGCACACAATGAATTCATTGACGCCTATAGCACTTTTACAGAATAACAAAGATGCAAAATTGCAACTAGTAGCCAGAAAGCCCACAGGTTTTTCAGTGAATGACAAACAAATGAAAATAAACACAAACAATAGATCGAAAAATGAAAATAAAAGTTGAAAACACATAGGCTTTTTAACTAATGACAAACAAACAAAAATAAGTAGGAATAAAACCCGACTCTTGCCTCATATTTGGTTAAGTAACTATGCATTCACTGCTTTTGCACTCAGCAACCCTGCAACAAATCTGGCACATTTTTCTTTCCAGCCTTTGTTGACAGTGTGTTGGTCACTCAAGAAAAAAATACATATAATTAATGTATTCTCTAATCCAGTAGTCCAGCTCACCTTGCTCAAAGCATATGTCAATTATTGTACTCACTTGCTCCATCAGCCCTTGTAAGAACAAGCAGTTCGATTGGACTATTACAGAGTAACGAAGATGCAAAACCACAACCAAATGCTAGAAAACTCACAAGCTTTTGGGAAAATGATAAGGAAACAATAGTAAACACAGAAAAAACCCAGCAATCGCCTAGATTTTGAAAGTATGGAGAACAAACGAATAGTCTGCTTGATAAACAGGTGTCAGAGGCAGTGACACAAGCCTCTCAACAAACAGTAAACAAATAATAAGCAAAAAACAAAGTAACACAAAAGCTTCTTAACAAACAATAAGAAAAAAGTAAGCACAAACCTCCACTTGATTCATATTTCATGAATAAACTATGGATTCTTTCCTTTCATATGCTTTAGCTTTCCATCGAACAATAAGAGTTTTGCATTTAATGCATTAAACATGTATTCACTATTACAGTACACATCAGTCCACTGTGAAAGTTCACACTATATGCATTCCCCAATTAAATGAGAGTCATGCATACTTACAGGCATGTGGTATGTTGTGCATGTGCAATTTTTTGTGTTGTACATTGACCAGAATGTATAATATATGTGTATTTGTTTACATTTGCTTCTAAGCAAGTGTTACTAATATGCTTTGTTAAGCATTGCATGTAAATTTCATATTGCATGGCTACACTTATGCATATCTCTAGCAACATTATCAGTGCAGTCAAACAATTTCATTTGTTATTTGCTTATTGGCATAAATTTGACAGTTTCAAACATTTGGCATAATTCTAATATAAATTCAATGACTCAACTATATTTGTACAAAAAAATTTAACTAAAGGCCTAGTTGGTACACAAGCAGTGAATACATAGTTAATTCATGGAATGTCAGGCATGTGCTTGGGACTTTTCCTTCTTTTTTCCATATGTTTACTATTTCTTCACAAACTTGTATGTTGTCCTTGTTTGTACATAGAGCATTCTTTTTATGGAAGCATTGAACGTACTGTTGATATGCTAATCGCTTGAATGCTTTCTACAGTATTAGTGAAGTTAACAAAATTTTGATTTAATTTCTAAATACTTGGTAAAATTTATCCCATTTGACTATTTTTTTGGTGAATCTTGTGATGTGCTTGTGTGTTTCATGTTTATGAATAACATATTATATATCATGAACTATGTTCATTTGTCTAATATATCTTTCTAACAGGCACCATTGGTTGTGAACAAAGGTGGATACAAAGATCTATATGGATGCATGTATACTTGGTTATTGAACAAACAAGTGAAAGGTCAGATTCTTCTATCATTTCTCTATTCTATTTACAATGAATTTAATGTCTTCCAATGTGCCTAAATATTGTGCCTTGGAAGAATTGTGAACAATATGAAAGAAGTTTGGTTCAAGAATCTGACTTTCCAAATAGATAGATGAGCATAGTCAATGGCATGCCCTACAATTCATAAAAATGGAACTTTGTTTGGGTCAGAAGAAGATTACTATTGTGATTTTGGTTTTTGGTTTTCAAAAAGTTGCTTGGCAAATTAAATTATAATGTTCAAAAAATTTATGTGTTTTTTCCACTGTTGGGATTTAAGGACAAGTCTTTCATGTTTCAAAATTATGTTTTATCTCTTCTTCTAGTGGTTCCACTACATCTAATGTGCATTTTTGTTTGAGTAAATTAGGAAAATAGGGAGATATTATGTATACTGCAAAATATTTAATCCTAAAATACTGAATACATATTGAATGCATTGAATGAAAAATACTTGATAACTAGAAGTGTTGTTCACTTTTACAAAGAAGGTGAATGATTTGAAGGTCTTGTTGACTGTGAGTGCATTAAAATCATAAACCATTTTTTCATTGCTTCAATAACCATTAGTCTAATGGTAGAGGTCAAAAAGAAAATTTTGTGACATATGTTGATGAACTGATAGATACACAGGAAATGAATGTAGAGTGGATTCATAGAATGTGAGGCGAGTGCTAGGTTTTATTTATTCTTATTCTTTTGTGTTAATTGTCTGTTCAAATGGTGTTCCAAGGTCTTCGTTGCGATCTTTCATGTTTGTAATTTTGTAAAAGTGCATTGTAAATTTTTCAAGTAGGCCTATTGTAAATTTTGCTTTGGGAAAATAAGCTAAATCGATCCATTCAAGTAGATTTTGTTGGTAGCCCAATGTCCATTAAAGCATTAAATCCATGGTTAATGCATTTTATGGTTACACAATGAACAAGGCCTTGTTCAAAGATCTAAAATGATGCCGCTATATGTAGCAATAACTTATAGTCACTTCCCCCATTAGCACTTTCAAAAAAAGGCAATATTTCTAGTTATCAAGTATCATAAGTAGACAATTGAGTCAGTCATGCATTTGCAGTTTTATAGATAAATGAGTATGCAAAAATGTAGCGAAGATTTTAAAACATAGAAGCTTTTGAAGAAACAACAAACATATGATAATAAGCATAAATAAAACTGATCACTTGCCAAATATTTCATGGATTAGATATGTATTCATTGCGCCTTAAATACCTTGTAGCTTTCTAACACATCTCACACAATTTGCATTTAATGGGTTTAACATGTGTTCACTATTTCGCTGCTTGGGATTGCTTGATACAAATACTCTCAGCTTATTCTATTTGTCAAAGCATCTTTAAGGTGCTTGTTAATCTTAATCATGAAAAAAATTATGTTACTATGTATTAGAATTTCCAATTAGGGTAGGTAGCTATTAATAACAATGCAAGTTATCTTTGAGGCATAGTGACAGTAATTTGTAGGACATGTGCACATTGCACCCAGATAGAGGCATGATCAAGTCATCATGTTTAGCTTCAAAAGGTAGACATGTCTAATTAGTTATTACAGTAGATGCATGTTTAATGCATAGAATGCAAAATTTGCAATATGTGTTGGACACATGGTGCGTACCCAAGCAGACAATGCATAGTTAATCCATGACATATGAAACAAGTGCTTGTTTTTCTTTCTTTTTGTTCTTCTACTTTTTATTGAAAACTCTATTTTTTGGGAGTGAGTTGCAATTTATGATGCTTGTAATTCTATGTGGTGCTTGAACAAGGGGGGGTTGAAGGGACAGTGTGCAACTAGTGAGTGGGTCATTTGCTTGTTTTTTATACTTGATCGTTATAAGCATTAGAGGGGAAATTCAATATTTTAAACAAGGTCTTTTGGACTGCAAGCACCAGATGTGTTGGAGGGCTAGTGGGAATATATGCAATGAATGCGTAGATGAATCAAAAAATATTAGGTGGCTCCTACCATTTTTTTGTGCTTATTATCATTTGGTTGATGTTGTTGAAGAGCTTCTTTGTTTTTCTGGCTATTGTTTGCAGTTGCTCCTTCTGCATATGGTTGGAAACAATATTAAGATATTACAGGGAAAAAATTTGTGGTCACATTGGAGCTCATAGCATTGACAAAACTTCTTTTTCAAAAGAGCATTTAAGTGTTAAACTATGTATCATTATACTTGAAAAATTACTAGTATGTTCAACATGGTTTAACACTAAAAATGCTTTGGTGAAAAGAAGTCTTGTCAATGCATGGAATTATTATTAGTTCTTGCTAAAAACAAGGTTCAGTATTGCAATTGATGCATTTCCTTTTGGATGCTTCTCTAATGACATTGTTTTGTTTAAAAAAAAAATTCCTTCTTGCTATAGTCAAGATTTGTTGGCAGCCACATATCCAGTCAAACCATACATGACTTATGAAATCTTAGATGAGTGTTGCAATTTGTTTGTGCTTATTATCATTTGTTTGACATTTTTTGAGCGGCTTGTGGGTTTTTTGGCTATTTTTTGTAGTCTTGCATGTTTGTTACTCTTTGAAGGTGCATTGGCTTTGAATTACTTTGCTATGTGTTTGTGGCATTTCATAACTAGAAAATTTGCTTACTATGCATATGCCTAGTAACAATATTTAGACATTAGAGGAAAGAAGTATGTAGTCAAATTGGAGCTGATAGCATTGATAAGACTTCTTTTTTAGAAGAGCATTTAAGTATAAAACTATGTATCATTATACTTGACAAATTACTAGTATATGCAACATGGTTTAACACTAGAAATGCTTTGCTGAAAATAAGTCTCATCAATGCATACTATTATTACTAGTTTCTTGTGATACACAGGTTTAGTATTGCAATTGATGCATTTCCTTTTGAATTACTTGTCGGTTCAATGCCATTGTTTTGTTTAAAAAAAATTTGTCTTTGTCCTATTGTTCGCATTTAAGTGCATATTTTTGGTGCTCAAAAATTACTACTTATCTCTTTTTCCATTGGTTTGACAAGGTCGATATTTCATTTTCCTTTGAGGAAAATAGGAAAACAAAGGCAGTTTATATATTAGTGGGGTACATTGTATTTTGTGCCAAATATTTAATCGGGGATGCATGTAGTGTGAGTTTTGGCGATGGGTTGGTTGGTACTAAAGTAGTAAATGCATGTTTAATGCATTGGATGCAAACTGTGTGATATGTATTGGATAGCTGGTTTGAAGATAAACAGATAATGCTTGGTTATTTTGCATGTTGTTTTTTTAATGTTTGATGAGAACAGCCCTTCAACACATGTCGTACATAAGGTCCAGAGGACCTTTCTCAAACTATTGTGTTTTCCTTCTAACGCTCCTTCTTGTCAAGTATAGAAAACAAACAAATTCCCCAAGAAGTTTCCACAACAAACAATACAGTAAGGTTACTGGTTTGGAGCATTTCTAGCACCTTGTAATGTGTAAATGATCAACAGTTGTAAATGGAAAAGGTTTTCTATGCCTCGATGCAATGGATAGCTTGCAGGCGTTGAATATGTGTATGTATAGTGAAAATGGAAAAAGTGTTACATGTATACATGTAGCAATTTAGACGAGGAAGAATTTTGGCCTTTGGTGAATGCCTAGGATTATGGTCTAGAGGCTTTATGAGAAACGTTCAGGTAGAAAAGCATGTTTTTCTATTTGAAAGGAAAAAGGCATTTTCTTAATAAGAATTGAGTTTTCAAGAATGCAATAGAAATGAGTTGTTATTGGATTTTGAACTATTAGAAATTAAATGTAGAAGAACTTAGAGTATTTGGTAAAACCTAATTCAGATGGTTACAAAAAAAAAGAACATGTGTAAAATAATTGACATGGACAAGATCTTGTTGACTCTACATGAATGGACTGCATTTTGTTAGCATTGTCCTTCTAACAGAAACCACTTTTTGTGATTGCAGTAGAGAGAGAGACCTATAGAGATACAAAGACATTTGCTTCTTGAGGCAAAGAGTAGAAGGTCAAAGTACAAAATTTTTTTGCAGATTTGTTTGTAAAAAAGTTTAATTGTCAATATGTGTGTTAAAGTTCTGCAAATTTTTTCATTTTGTCTTGTTTTTGTAGTTTTGCCTAAGTTTTTTTAGTTACAAAAAACCTATGATCAAATACCATGTGGGAGGATATGAAAAAATGTAGGAAATAGGCAAAAACCCCACAAGCTTTTTAACAAATTATAATGAAATAAGGAAAAGCATAGACAAAACCCACTAGTTCCCTAAGATTTCATGACTTAGCTATGTGTTCAGTGAATGTGTAGTCAGAAGGATATCAAGTTTTATAAATAGATAGGAAATCCATTCACCATGAGTGTAGTTTTCCAGAATAACGAATATGAAAAAGCACAATGAACAGCTAAAAAATCCACAATGTTTTTACCAAATGAGATTAGGCACAAACAAAACTCAGCACTCATCTAAGATTCCATGAGTTAAGTATGTCTTTAAAAATGTGGGATACAGTAGTTCAAACATAAGTAAAACAAGTATGCAACTAATGAGTTCTCCCTACTTGTTGACCCCTAGTCCTCGAGCACATGTTGTGCATTTTGCTTTCCAAGCTTTCCAACCACTGAAGCAATGAACACATAATTAACCCATTCACTTCCTACATATTCCACAAGACCTTGCTCAAAGGACATGCAATCTAATGCAGCCACTTCCCTTGCTATTCCTTCTAACAACAAGCAACACAATACGAAGTCATCGATGGCCACTGCACTTTTACAAAATGATGAACATGCAAAATCGCAAACGACTGCCAAAAACCCACGAGGTTTCCAATGAATGATAAAAAATTATAGTAAACACAAAGAGCACGTCAAAGGATGGAAATTGAACCTAAAAACATACAATATTTTTAACAAATAACAAATAAACAAGAATAAGCACAAATAAAACACAGCTCTTTCTCGCCATTTCATGAATTCACTATGCATTTAGTGCTTTTGCATCCACCAACCCTCCAACACCTCTTGCACATTTTCCTATTGAAGCTTTCCTGATAGCATGCTACTTACTCAAGCAAAAATTAGATAATTAATGCATTGTCTACTCCCACATTCCAGCTGACCTTGGTCAAAGCAAATTTAATTTAATGTACCCACTTGTCATGTTGGCCTTTCCAACAATAAGCAATTTTTCTAGGTATCAAGTATCTTAAACACATGAGAAAGCCATTAACAGCCACGAATCACAAAAACATGTCAAGTGTGTAGAAGAATACACCAAGACTATAATTTTTTGTGAACAATATTGTTCTATATAGCGACAATAAACTAGTATTTTGATGCATCAATCAACAGAAAAATTTTCTTCAAGCTTATATTTTGACATGCTTGCACATAACAATCTTTACATTCTTACCATGTGTGCACATATTTGACATTCACAATGTGTGCAGGAGAGCAAAGCATGCACAAGTATTTCTTTTTGCAGTTGTTCACAATTTACATAATAAAAGGTATTAGTTATTTCATGAATTCTTAGGTTAATCCATGAAATCTTGGGTGAATGCTAGGTTTTTTTTTTGCTAATTCTTGTCTGCTTATCGTTTGTCAGAAAGATTATGGATAGCTTTCACTTTGGCATATTTCTTATTATGTAAAGGTCAAGTACAAATGAATGGAAACACACAAGCTTTTAAACAAATAACAAACAAACAACTATAAGCACAAATAAAATTGAGTGCTTGTGCTAGATTCCATGAATCAGCTATGCACTCACTGCTTGTGTACTCATCAAGCCTTTAGCACATAGTTATCAAGTTTCAAAAACACAGAGCCAAGCTATTCACCATCAATGCACTTTTGTAGAATAACAAACAACCAAAAGTGCAATCAACAACTAAATTCCAAGTATTTAATGTTCCCATATTTACCCTGATTTATTGAAACAAAAACCAATAGTGCACTTATTGCAAGACAATAAAATTTCATTGGGTAGGCAAGTATTACAAATGTAAATTTTCAAACTAACAATTGAATACAAATTGTGTCAACCCTACTGCTATTATTCACTTTATCTAGATGGCATTCTGCTCAAAGGCAAGTGATTGGTGCAATCAAAAAACTTTAGTGTTGCAATTGAATAATGTACATTCAAGATGCAATGATTCTTAATAAGTCTACAGCTAATGCATTAAATGCCAGCAACTATACTACTCATTTTTGTTTAAGTAAATAAGCAAAACAGAGCTCTATGTATTTTGGAAAACATTTAACAGATGACAGTTAACAAATGTAACAGCATACATAGTAATAGGTAAGAAAGCTCGAGTAAATTGCTAAAAAGAAAATGTAGCAAATGCAATTGTGAACATGGTGCATAGCAAAAACATGTAACAGTAGAGTTTAATCTATTTACCAATAACATAAGAAAGTAAAGTATTCTATAGCATACAATCTATTGCGTATTGTAAACATGTAACAATAGAATTTAATCCATTTAAATGACAAGATAATAAAGTAAAGTGTTGTCTATCATATAATGGAGAGACATGTAAGCTGTAAAATAAAATTAAAGAGAAATTTTGAATCATAGAACATGAAATATAGTAATCTAGGCACAACAGTCAACAAGAAACGCATAACAAAGAGAAGGAATGCAATTTCATCCAATTGCAAGTATTCTTTCACTTGCTTCAACTTCTCTGTCAGTTGGAATATCATTGTTATAGTTAGTATGAAAAGTAGTTTCTTTATACAATTTTAGACAATATGACAAGTTTGAAAAGCAAGAAGACTATTTGAATTGGTATTGCTTTATACCTTACTGTGGCATATACACTTTACTCAGCTAGGCATATGACCTCTATGATAATGTTGTTTTGATTGAGGGTGAAATGTCCTTTGGGGACAAAGTCTTCTATTGAAAATATCACATGTGACTTATCTTTGATGTAGTTATTTTATTTAATGTCCTGGAGTGCAGGCAAGAGCTCTCGCGGCGTATTGCTTTAGATTGAGCAATGGACTATTGACATTTTGTACAATGTTTCCACTGTTGAACTTGTAACTAACTTGCTTGTTTGTTTTTCATACTTAATAACTAGATGTATTAGAAGGGAAACTAAGTAGTTGGACCAATGTTTTGTGGACTATACATGCACATGCAATAAACACACATTTGCTTATTATTTGTTAATTGTTTGTTTGAGAGCTTCTTTATTTTTGGAAATGAGCTTCTCTCTTTGATGTTTCTCACTTTTTGTAGTGCTTGCTCGAGGATAGAGCAGTAGGAACAATGTTCAATTGCTCAATAGCTCATTTTTTTCTTCAGTATACCTCAAGGATGGAATCATTACAGGCAAAAATTGAATCGTTTGAGCAATGTCTTGTGGATGATAAGCACACATGCACCAAATAGTTAGCTAATTCATAGAATATGAGACAATTGGTGGATTTTGTTTGTCCTTGTTCTCATTATATTATCATTTGATCAAAATCTTCTGGAGTTTTTGGCTCTCTCGTGCATTTTCGCGTATGGATCCATGTGCAATGAATGCATAGCTAATTCATGAAATCTTAGGCAGATCCTGCATTTTGTTTTTACTTATTATTTTTTGTGTTTCTTTTGTTGTGAAGCTTCAAATATTTTAGGCTTCTCCATGTGCTTTTGCATAATTGTTTTTGTGTAAAAATGCACTTCCATTCAATGCCTCGATTGTGTGTTTATGATACTTGATAGCTCTATGGATAGATATGTAGTCAACACAAAGCTAGTTCATAAAACCTTGGGCAAGTGCTTGATTAAGTTTATGCTTGTTCTTTGATGTGTTTTTGCATATGGGACATGTGCAATATATGCATAGTTAACTCATAAATTATTAGTAGAGTTCTAGGTTTTCTTTGTACATGTTCCCAATTGTTGTTCATATGTTAAAAATCTTGTCAAAGTAGAAGATTTTAGTTCAATGTTTTTAATGTTTTGAAAAAATTATCATTTTTTCCTATTTTTCTAAAAATTATACCATATATTTTTGTCTTGAATTTTAATGGATAATGTACTATATGTTACTTTTGTGAACTATACACGCCTAGAATGCATTGACTATGTATTGCTTGCTTGGGTAGTAATCACTGTGGAAAATTTATTGCATTGCTCTTTTTTTGTTTAGAAAGTTTAACACACATTCATATGTTTCTTGTTTATGAATAGCATAGTAGGTGTCATGCAATATGCATATTTTTCTAATTTGGCCCATTCACAGGTACCATTGCTTTTAACTGGACCCAGATATGAAGATCTATTTCACTGCGAATATTTCTCACTTTTGAACAGCAAACTAGAAGGTCAGATTCTTGTATCATTCTTTTCTTTTCTTTCCAATTAATTCTAAACCTTACAATCTCTCCATAACCGAAAACTAGTTTTTTTGCAAATACAAGTTACTTTTGCAACCACGTTGATGCATAATTGCAAACATGTCATATGCAATGCATATCTAGTGTTCCACCATGAAAATTGACTACATTGTATACTTTGAAATATATTTTTTGCTTCCCATTTTTCCATTTATTATAGTGGCTTTAATATTTATTTCCATATAAGAAAATTAGCAACATTGAAACACATAATAAATTTTTGAAAATAGTTGAAACACATTGCAAAGCAACATCATGTTCTATAATGATTATTTTGCATTTTGCTTCTCACGGGAGTTGTCTCTTTCAATTGAAGTGTAGGACAAAGATCTTTTGTGTTGCAAATCAACTTGGTTCTTTAAGAAAAGGCTATAAGGTCATATTCTTGTACTATCCTTCCACCTTGTTTACAATGATATTTAATTCTTTCAATATATTCCACAATTATGTATTGGGAAAATTGTAAATAGTGAAGGAGAATACTTGTTCAAGAATCTAACTTTCCATAAAAACATATGAACATAATGTATGACATGTCATGTGATTCGTAAACATGAAACTATTTTTTGCTTCATGGGTAGTCAATGCATTAACCACATGCAATAGTCGGGATTTAAGTGCATATTTTTTGTGCTAGAAAATCATTGTTTATATGTTTTTCCAATGCTTTTAGTAGGTCAAATTTTCATTTTGCTTTAGTTAAAATAGGGAAATAGCGGAACATTATATATTTTGGGTAACATTATATATTGTGGCAAATATTCATTCTGGGATGCATGTATTGGGAGTCTTTGCGGCAGGTTGGTCATTAATGCTCAACCAGTCAATGCATGTTCAATGCATTAAATGCACATCTCGCAATATGTCTTGAAAATCAACTATCAACATAAGCAGAGAACACTTGCTTAATTTACATGCAAAAAAAAAAGTCATACATGGTTAATTTTCCCAAGCATTTCTATGGTCTTTCTAATAGTGACCAAGCATCATAAACATATAAACAAGCCACTCTCCAATAGTATAGTGTAACAGAAAACCAAACATCAGATAATAGATACTTGTAGTTATCAAGTGTCAAAAACACACAGCAAATCCATTGACCACCTATGTACCTTCGCAGTATAACAAAGATGCATAGGTGCAACGAATAGCTAAAAAACCCACAAGCTTTTCAACAAACAAATAAATAAACAATGAAGTATGCACATAAACAAAATAAAGCAACTGCCTAAAATTTCATAAATTAACTATGCATTCTCCCAATTTACTTAAACAAAATTGAATAGTAGACATTGTAGCTTTTAATGCAATACCTATATATTGATAGACAAGCGTGCCATATCCAATGCATATGATACAATTGCAAAGTTTACTTACTTCAACATGCAATCAACATATACCTTATTGTCGTTTAACGCATCAAATTTTAGTGTTGGTTTATTTTTTCCCATATTCTTGTATATTTCTCATTTCTTGGAATGCTTCTCAATACTTTATCCTTTTGCATCTTTGTTATTCTATAAAAGTCAACTACAGGGAAATGGCTTCGATGTGTCTCTTTGAAGTTGACAACTAGAAGTGTTTCTTGTTATATTGCTTGTTCTCATTAAATCTCGACTATAGGCAAAAGGCATAAGTATTTTAAACAATACAATCTCATTGGTCAAGTTGCTAATTAAAAAGCAAATGCATCGATTGCAATAGTAAATTTGTCATTCTGCATGAATCAATAAAAGTACAAATGTTTACATTATACAATTTGATACATTGCAAAGGGTACTGTATCACTCATTTTTGTAAAACTAAATCAGCGAACTAGGAACCCATTATTATTTTTGCAATTAGAAGCCTTGGTAGCAAAACAATGGCCAGTAAAGCAATTAACATATAGTCAATGCTTTCAATGCACAAACAGACCAAAAGACACTGTTGAAACCATTGAATTTTTCCTGTAATTCTATCACTTACCGAGTAATAGAGTAGTGATTGAGAAGGATTTGAGGAAGTGAAGATATTTAAAATATAAATGCTAGCCACTGAAAACAACACAACATGGAAAAAAACAAGAAAGCTTTTCAACAAAGAATAAACAAATAATAAGCAAAGATCAGCACTCACTTCATATTTTATGGATCAACTCTGTATTTTGTACTTGTATTCAAGATAACTACCCAACACATACCACACAATTTACATTTAATGCATTGTCAGGTTTACTATTGCAATCATTGCATTGTTCCCATTTCGCACACTTGTGATTCTGTGTAGTGCTTAAATGATGGAGGAGTTGAAGGAACGGTGTCGAACCTGTCAGTGGGTCCTCTATTTTTTTTCATACTTGAAATCTTAGGCTAGTGCTACATTTTATTTGTGTTTATTATCATTTACTTATTGTTCATTCGCAAGCCTGTAAGTTTTCTACCTGTTGCTTGTGGTTTTGCATACTCATTTTGTACTGGTGCAGTGATCATCAATGGCTTTCCTATATGTTTATAATACTTGATAGCTATAGGAATTGGTTGTGGTTAGAAAGGTTAACAGAGCAACTAAGTGTATTAAATTACATGTGCTTTGAGCAAGGTCTGGTGGACTATAAGGGCAGAAAATGCGTTAATCATCTGTCTTTTGCTTCACTGGCTAGCACGATGTCAAGAAAGCTTGGAAAGAAGAATATGTGAGATGTGTTGGAGGGTTGGTGACTACAGAAGCAGTCAATGCATAGTTAATTCATGAAATATGAGATGAGAGCTGGGTTTTATTTCTCTCTATTGTTCTTTGTTTGTTGTTTGTCAAAAAGCTTATAGGTTTTTAGCTTTTTGTTCCATTCTTTGATGTTTTTTATTCTCTAGTTGTGTACTATTGCAAGGTGGTTGCTTTCTATGTATATGATGCTCAGTTGATGTTACAAGGATTAACAAGCAATGCTTCCTAAAATTTATGATTTTGGTGTATTTTTTTACAATATTTATTATCCTTTATTTTTTCGTTCGTTGAAAAGCCTGTAAGGTTTTTACCTGTTGGTTTCAGTTTTGCATGTTCGCTATTATGTAAAAATGTAGTGCCTGTCAATGGCTTCCCTATGTCTTTATGATACTTGATAACTAGAAGTATTGCTTGTTGTTACAAGTACTACAATGCATGCAACCATCAATTAAATATTTGGCACTATATATTATGTCCCCCTATTTTTCTAATTTACTTAAAGGGAAATGAAAAATTCAAGTATACTCTTATGCATTTGTAAATGAACAAATTTGTTTAAAGTCCAAATTTTTTACAATCTTCTTATCAGCTAAATGATTGATTTTTGTCTATGAATTTCATTTAGCATGTCAACCACTATGCTTATTTATCTACAATATCTCCATCACAGGACCACTGTTTGCAATTTCACTAGCGAGCAAATATTTGCATTCGTGTACATGTACCAAACTACTGAATGAGAAAATTGCAGGTCACATTCTTTGATCATTATCCCTCTCTCTCTCTCTCCAATGAAATATTTTGACAATTATGTAGAATATCAAGTCTGCTCTACTATACATATGTGCAAAGTACTAAAATATAGAAATAATAGACATTTATAACTATGAATATGCAATAACCATGTTTGAATTAAATGTTTTAAACTATTTATTTCATTCTTGACAACCACTATTGGGCTATCAGTTTTAGGTTCTTATACACATAATTTTCTATAAGTTTATATATATAATGGAATATGTGTCTGCATATATATATGTATATATATATATAAATACAAATTTCCATTATATTTATATAATAATGTCCTTCTTTCAGGTAAGTGTTGTTTGCAACTATTCACAATAGTAGTCAAGAATACAAGGACCATTGTGGCAAGCCACTTAGAATGTTGTTGAAGAAAAGTAATGCACAAAGCCTGAATGAGCTGAACCAAAAAAAGAACAGGAATTCATATTAGGTTCTAGACTCACATTAAAACCCTTCATTGTAATCAAGCTTTTTGTTTGGCTTCCACTCATTTAAACAAGTGTATTTGGATTTTGGAAAAACATGTTTTGTACTCAATCGCTATTGAACTCCCTTTACATACACACATGAACTTGTACAACGATATCACAAAGAAAGTAGTTCCAATTTGGTAAACTAGCCAAATTCCTATTACACTTTATACTCTTCCATTATACAAACCCTAGGAAGATGCATTACTATAAACAAGCATAGGAATGTATGACCAACACATAGTCCAATCTACTCTCTAATGCTATATAAATGCTTTACAAAAAAATAATAGAGAAAACAAAAAGACCATCACAACAAATGCAACACATAGAAAAAGATACAGGAAAATGGTAAAAAACTTATTTTATTAACCTATTATATGCATGCCTTTGTCATCTACACTTTTCTTCATTGTTACAGGACAAAACCCAACAAGCCAATATCAATCGAAGACTTAAACACCAAAAAAGTTGGTGACACATTCAAAGGTGACATTCTTGTTATCTACAAGACAACATTTGACAGGGTGTTGCCACAATAGTGTGTCTCACTTTTGGGACATGCTGATTTTTTCCTAATATCACTTTTTTTAGAAAAACTAATGATTTTAGCCTTGAGAGGTTCCATCTTAAGGGTTTCAATTGAAGGGGGATAGATAAGATTCCCTTAGATCAAACCCCCTTGGATAGAACCCCTCTAGTATTAAATCATACCCACAATGGAGTCTCATTCACACCTATCAAAATGCTGGCAAAAAAGAAGTGTTTTCTTTACCTTTTGATGGATTAAATAATGCTATTTGGAAATGATATTTTGCAAGATTGTAGCCCTTGAAACAAGCTTTCCAACAAGTATAGTTTTGATATGTTTTAATTTTATCTTATATTTAATTTTTAATTTTTACTGAACATAGGTTTTTCTCTAAACATCAAGCTCTTTGTTCTACAAAGGTAGAAAAATAGTAAACCATTGTAAAAAAATTCAAAAAATACCCTTTCCATAGGTATTGATGTCCTTGTTTCACTAAAAAAAGAAAATTTGGATTTCAATATATATACAACAAGTTAGGTTGTACAACACACATACATGTTCAAATTATAGTTACATTGACTTCAAAAATTAATTTAAAAATTATATGTAACAAATAATTATGAAAAAATATCCTTTCCCTAGATATTGATGTTGAAAATCTATATTACAAAAATTAGAATTTTATCCTTTATAGAAAAAATTTATGTTGTATGACACAATTGTTACTATCTGAAAATGGTGTTTTCTATTTAAAAATAGTTATTAAAGGAGATGTTAAAAGATTCATGATTTATTTTGAAAATAAAATAAAATATATATTTAAAATCTACACACAAATTCCCATAAATCACTAGTTTGCATAATCTTCAAATTCTTAACGGTGTAGTTGCTATTAGTCTTAGAAGATGAAGATTCAGTTAAAAATATTGATGTAAATGTCCATCTTGGGCAAAGAGTGAGACATAGTATTGTGATTTCACCTGACAAAGACAATGAAACAACTGAGATACTCCATGTAGATCTCACAGACATCGAAGCAGTGATGACCATAATACTAAATGTCAAGGGAAACCTTGTCCAGCAACATGCGCACAAGATAATACCAGGAATAGGAGTCTCAATATCAGGCTTCCAAATTGCACATAAAACACTTGACGACAAAGGGGATTTTGGTTGCATTTTAATATTGACAGACACTAGCATAGTTGAAAGCAAGCCTCGATTTTGTAAAGACTATCATTCCATTCTAGATACTACTATAGGCCAGTTAGTAGGAACCATGGATCAAAATCCAACTAGAACAATAGATGCTTTAGTTGTTGGTGCTAATGGAGTTGGTAGCCAATATGTTGTTGATATTAAAGATGGCAGAGTAGAACGCGACAAAGAACAAGTACTAATCTCTAAATACCATATGCCACTAATCTGTTTTAACTGGTTCCTATATGATTTTAGCCTCTACTAAAAAAATTTCCTGACAATAACTAAGTTTCATGTTGCCATGTAGCTACGACTGCATTCATCTCATGAACAGTAGTACTTGCAAATAACGCAATAGCTTTTCAGGAACAAAACTCCATGAATTCTTTTCAAAAATATCATTAAAACCATAGATGAAAAGAATGTGTTCCACACAGGACAATCAACATTTATTTGCAAATTGAACAACAAAAGAACAATGGAAAAGCTAAGTGCATTGATGCAATCAACATTTGCGGTAACTTTTCAAATATGTTCTTGCTTGTTTAAACAATTCCTCTCATATAGATCCTTGTAACAACATATGTTTACATGTTTTAGGTTTCGGGGACATTAAGGGTAGTGAACCCCTTTTCAAATCCATTTGAAGCTTTCTTCCTAATATGCAATTACAGGTTCTACAGTTATGGAATGCTCCAAGTGAACAAAGCTCACTGCAACCAATGTGACATACTAGTCAGTTGCATATACGTACTCCATCCTCAAACTATCATCATAACAAATGACAACAAAAAATCCATTGTTCAATTGAAAACCGAGTCATGCAACGACTCTTGCCTGCCTTCCAAAACATAAAATATGAAGACTATGTGAACAACAAGTCAACGGTTGTGTTCGAACTATGAGACTTTGTTGTTAATGTCCATTTCAAGCTCAACCAAAACAATGTCGTGAAAAAATCCATTTGCTTGACTGAATGAATATCAAATGCTACAACAAGGTACAAAACAATATTGATTCAAATACTTGTTTCTCTCCTCAATTTACAATAAATATTTAAAATTACTTACAACAATGGCTACGGTACTAATTCTATCAATTTTATTGCAAAAATTATGAACAAAAATAGGCAACTGCAAACAAACTGATATTGGCAACAAGTGGCAAATCCTTTTTATGTTATTGTTAAGTTCCTATTTTTTTACCATGTATACCAATATTTCATGTTATATGTGTGTAAGAAAATATGCATGAATTAACAACACACTTAGATGGAAAGTATTACAGTAAGGAAATCTAACTTAATCAAACATAATTCGATAAAAAAATTCCCTAAAGACATCCCATCTTCCTCTAATCTCAAATGTCCTAGTATTTATGCTCTCAAATCTTATTGATGCACAAATTACTAGGATGTCATCTAAGAAATGAGTAGTGTATTTCTATAATGCAGAATCTAAGTCTACATCTACATGATTGAAGGATTCAATTGGATGAAATGATGGAGTGACATGGTGAAATGAACTATTGTATACAAAATGGTATGAAAGTAAATAATGTAGAATTAAGCTAATGACAATGAAATGTATATAATTCTTCATGTTGAATTAAACTAGGAAATATCTAAAGGAGCCATGATTCAAAGCAAATTGATAAACTATTCTAAAATGCCAAATGAAAAATGCAAACTAAGCTCGTAAAACTTGAATGAAATCCTGCAAAGTGATGTTATGAAAACGCTCCTTATGAAAAATCTATAAATGGGCCTCAATTTATAGATTTTACCAAGGCATTTGGTT
Source organism: Sequoia sempervirens (assembly GCA_007258455.2). Lineage (NCBI taxonomy): Eukaryota > Viridiplantae > Streptophyta > Pinopsida > Cupressales > Cupressaceae > Sequoia > Sequoia sempervirens. The sequence goes on from VDFB02000003.1 coordinate 203,565,377, forward strand.
AGTTGGCAGCCATGAACGATTGAGATTTGATCTGGAGAAATCAACGGTGAAGAATGAGAAGGATGGAGAAAACAAGGCAATTGTTCCATTTAGTAAAACCATCTTGCCAAGTGTAAGAAAGAATCATTTGAATGAAGGATCCATGTGTCTTGAAGGTGGTTAAAAATGTTGAGAACAAATATCCATTTTAGAAAATAAGAATAATTATTTTCATGTGACACATGGTGAGTTGGAGGATGAGGTGGAAGGTAGTTAGAGAAATATGTAGAAATGTGATGAAATTCAAATTTAAAAATTCAAATTAAATGAGAGGGAATCAATTAAAATAAAACAAATTATTTAGATTTGTTTATTTCAATTAAATCATGAAGAGGGTGAATTAGAATAGAGGAATTAAGAAAATAGGAACTATGTAAATAAATTTGCAATTTATTTATATAGTAGAAGAATAAATATTTCATTAATTAAATAATCAATATTTAATTAATATTTTCCAGACCAATTTTTGGTGTATACAATATGCATTAAAATTTTTAGCATCTCTCACATTACTGTCAACATGTTTTCTCTTATATATTGCAGACTATTTACTTTTTTTCCTTTCTCCCTTCACAAACCTTATAATCGAGTAATATAGTTTCTAAATATACACGTAACATGGATCAATGTATTATTGCAATTTTCTCATTTCGCTTTTGGCTTCTTAAAAATCTTGTATATTTTTAGATGTGCTAAAAAGTTATGTTTTCAAGCACACAATGCATACTTAATTCATGAAATCTTAGGCAACTGGTGGGTTTTCTCTGTGCTTATTATCATATGTTTTTTCATTTTTGAAAATCTCGTGTGTTTTTAAACTCTTCACTCTACTTTTCCATCTTCGTTCTTCTCTAAAAGTGTAGTATGCATGTGACGCGCTCAACTCTGTACTCATGATACTTGACAACTACAAACATTGCTTGTTCTTAAAACTGCTAACAGGACAAGTGTCCATGAAATATAAAGTGACTACTAGGTTTTATTTGTGCTTATTCTTGTCCACTTTTTGCTTCTTACAAAGCTTATATTTTTTAGCTTTACATTTCCTTCTTCTATCTTTGTTATTTTGTGGGGGTGTACTATTGGGAAATGACTAGTTTCTATGTTTAACATGCTTGCTTCCTGCTACAAGAATTCATAGATAAAGCACACAATGCATACTTAATTCATTAAATCTTAGGCAACTATTGGGTATTCTTTTTGCTTATTGTCATATGTTTGTTGTTTATTGAAAATCTCATGTGTTTTTAAACTCTTCACTCTACTTTTCCATCTTCGATCTTCTCTAAAAGTGCACTACACATGACACGCTCAACTTTGTACTTATGATACTTGATAACTAGAAACATTCATTGTTCTTAAAACTACTAAAGGGACAAGTGTTCATGAAATATGAATTCACTACTGGGTTTTATTTTTGCTTATTCTTGTCCGCTTTTTGCTTCTTACAAAGCTTATATGTTTCTAGCTTTAGATTTCCTTCTTCTATCTCTGTTATTCTCTGGGGGTGCACTAGTGGAAAATAACTAGTTTCTATGTTTAACATGCTTGCTTCCTCCTACAAGCATTGACAGATAATGCTTGCAAATATTTATCTTCACTTATTTTTTCCTTACTTTTAAAGTTGTTTTCGTGATTCGCATTTATGTATAATGTATTATATCAATGCCATACTATTTGTCACAGACTATGCTCATTTGTTCAATTCTGTCAATAGCTATAATGCATCATACAACAATCAATGCATAGGTAATGGATTCAATACTATGTCAATAATAGCACAATTTTTATATTTTATAAGCCTACACTTATGAAAAAATCCTCTAATAGTTTCATACTTATATCTGCTCCACAGAATACCTGTTGTGCAATCTGATTAATGTTCTACACAAAAACCTTCAATATGAATTGCATATCACATAATTGCAATTGCACGTGTGTCTTTCACATCCACATTACACATTTTCTATGTTGACAAATATAATAGTCTTACTAATACAAAAAAAAAACACATAGCTAAAAAAATCAAAAATATTACACCCAATTGAACATAATAATTATACTAGTTAAAAAAATAGTATATTACTCAAATTTTAACTAGTTCCTATTGTTTATATTTTATATTTTTACTACTTTAAACAAAATAAAATACTTTTATATTTTAAAAATATTCATTTTCTCAAATGCTTCTCAATTACTACTCTATTACTTGTACATCTATTTTGCATATCTTCAATAATAAATAATTCAAAATACTTTTACAAAGTCTAAATAAATTTAGTTAACAAATATTAAAAAAAAACTAATTATAATTTAAAATTCTCTAATATTTTAAATATGTCCATTTTCCAAAATGCTTTTACACTTTCAACTTGTCACATGACTAAAAAATTCAAAAATATTACACCAATTTCAACATGATAATTATACTAGTTAAAAAGACACTATATTACTCAAAACTTAACTTGTTGCTATTGTTTACATTTTACATATTTACTACTTTACACAAAATAAAATATTTTTATATTTTAGATATCTTCATTTTCTCAAATGCTTTTCAATTAGTACTCTATTACTTATACATCTATTTTACATATCTTCAATAATAAATAATTCAAAATACTTTATATTTTAATATGTCCATATTCCAAAAGAATTAATTATAATTTAAAATACATTTATATTTTTAATATGTCCATTTTCCAAAATGTTTTTAGACTTTCCACTTGTTACTAATATTTTTATCTTTTGTATTTTCTAACTCCATCCTCTCTGCATTTATGCATTCAATGCAACACTCTAACTAAAAAAATTATCAACTTGTCAATAATTTAATCTAGATTCACAAGAAAATTGGTATTAATCAAAACTTGTTTCCAAATACCAACCACTTGTTTACCTATTCAAAACAAAACTATTAATTCTACTAATTACATTTACAAATTATTTAATTTATATGCAAAGCATAATTGATACATAATTGATACTAATTACATTTACCTTAGCAAACTAATCTACTATTACTACAAAGGTATTTATATTATTTGTCAAACGATTCTTTCTATTTTACCTTACAAAAGTAACTAATAATTTCATATACTATTCACTTTCTAACAATGTTTCCATCCATATCTGCTTTATTTTATTAACATGAAATCCAAACTGTACCCTAATCATTTAAGCTTCCACCGGTCCTTCTAGAACTAATAATTTCAATTAAACTTACTAAGAAATTAAATTCATTTACAAACAATTATATATGCTATTAATTTTTTAACATTGTTCACTACCATTTTTTATTAAATTTATTCAAATACAAAAATGCACTCAATACAAGAATGCAAAGAACTCTTTCGCATCACTTGTTTAATTATACATCAATAATTAAAAAATGAAAGAATGATTATGATAAATTAAAAAAGATACTGTCACTTGTTTAATTACACATCAATAATTGAAAAATAAAAGAATGATTATGATAAATTAAAAAAATACTACATTATAAAATATCCAATTTAATTTAAAAATATATCCCCATAAATAAATAAGAAGAGAAAAAAGAATTATGAATCGCTACTGTGTGAGATCCACAACATCAATTTTAAAAATGCAACAAGGTTTCTTAAAGGGAAAGAGAACAAAAAAATTGTTTAAACAAACGTATAATTTCATCACAGGAGATATCACATAATCTAATAAAATCAAAAGAATAAGGCATTATTTCACACTAGTAAGTCCAGAAGCCAATAGAATGTCGCTTCCGTAAATTGGTTTTGGCAGAATGCAGACCAACGTCGTATAAAAATCTGCAGTAACACATTGCAGTCCAGTTCAATCACTGTATTGTGCAACTTGAAGCTCGTCTTTGCGGCCTATTCTCACTTCTAAATCTGATGGGCACTTCCTTTATAAATTCCCTCACATCTTCACACGCAGCAGCAGCCTTACAAATCTCCAAAACCTCACACAATTCTGCGTCCTCCACATCTCCCTGAAATCTCTTCACCAGAACCCCATTTTCTTTCTCAAACTTATACCCAGCCCCCTCATGATCAACAATAATAACGTCCTTCAAATCAACATCCAAAACACTCTTGAGAGTCCCCTTGCTCAAATTCTTCACATGATCTTTACCAGTCCACGGTGAGTCTCTGTACAGCCGCCGATCAATATTCATACTGGCATCAAACTTATCCAGAAAAACATCCGCATCCTTTTTGGGTGCCTCAGTAAAGACCACAACTTCATAAATCTTTGCCAATTCAGACAAAAACTTATCCAAATCAGGCCTTTTCATGACATAGTAAGGCAGATTCTGTGCAGAAATTATGAAGTCATTGCGCTGCAGAGGCTCAAGACTTGCCTTGATCAACACATCAAAAAACCCCAAAACAATTGTTTTCGATTTTGTTTTCTGTTTTCTTCCTGTCATGGATTTCAAATTCAGATTCCAATTAAGCCCAAGAAAATTAATGGGCCTCTCTCTTTCCCTTTCACGTTCACGTAAGCTCTGTATTTCTGTATCAGCGCTCTTGCTCACATCATAATGTATAGTAATGGCTTCTCTTACGTCTTCACATTTTGCCGCCATGTTACAGAACTCCATGACCTTCCAGAGCTCCCTGTCGGCTAAATCTCCATTGAAAGGCTTAATGGGAAATGCATTTTCTGGCTGCATTTTATAGTTGATAGGATTATCGTCCACTATTATGACGTTCTTGAGGTCTCTTCCCAGCTTACTGAGATCTTTATAAACGAGGCCTCTGCTCCGACTGCACGAGTCTCTGTACAATCGGTATTTTATGCTGTTGTTGATGTCGAGTTTGTTCAGAACGTCGTCTGCGTATTCTTTTGCAGCAGAAGTGAAAATTATGATTTCGAAGTTGTTCTTGGCCAGTTGAAGTAATAGAGTGTCGACTGCGGGTCTTTTCTGTACGTAGCAGAGAGTTGGGTGTTCTTGAAGTTCTTCAACGCGGACTGTGAAGTCGTAGTGGGATGGAGTGGCAGAGAATGTTGCGTTTATCAGAGTGTTATCCAAGTCTAACACGATTGTTTTGGTTTTCTGAGATTGTGGCGGCGGAAGTATTATCTCTGAGTTAATCTCGTCAATGCTCTTCCTTGTGTTGTTTTTCTCCTTAGTTGACTCCATTGTTGCTTTTCTCCTTACTTTTGTTACTTCGAATTGAATACAAGCATGATTGGGGATGACCGACGCAAGGTTAAATATAGCTTCTCCAAAGGTTACCATTTTTTGATTCGAAAAGACACAAGTATTTATTTTGGCCTTTAAAAACCAGAGAAATTTTTAAATTATTTAATATCAACTTTTTAAAAAAAATTATCAATTTAATAATAAATTAAGATTTTCAAATAATTTTATCACAGTTTTTTTAAAATTTATCAATTTAATAAAAATTAAGCTATCTTGTTTTGATTAAAGAAGTATATATAATTTGTATTATTTTTAATGTTTGTAAAAAGATATCAAAAGTTTATTATATTTAATTAATTTTTTATATTTATAAAAAAATCATTTTTTTATTTGAAATATATATTTGCATGGTATACACATGTTTAAATTATTTTTTAATAGATTTAATAATCTTTATGAAATAGTAAAAATTTATACTAAATTTTCTTACAAAATTAATTAAATATTTTTCACAATATTAGAAGCATCACAGAGTATAATACATTTTTTATTATTATCATTAATAATCTAAATTGAGGGCAAGGTAAAACTAGGGTTATTGAAGGGGTAAAGGAAATAATAAGGAAACCTATCGTGATTTTTTATAGCTTATCAATTATCTTTGTGTTAATGTGTTTTCATTTAACTTTGATGGGTTGAGAATGATGTGTTAATTTTGTATGGAAATCATGTCACATGCTAGACCATAGTTTCTTATAAATATTGAGTTAAAATTTTGATGACACTAGATACACATGCATGTCTTGAACAAAATATATTACATTAGATAAGATGCAGATATTTCCCTCTTAGCCTTAAAGATCATGGACATGTTAGAGAACAAAAATATATCAAATAATTCTACTTCATGAATGCATACCTCATAAAATTAAATAAGCACATTTATCACATCAAATTTAAATCCTATTATAAAACTAATGCATAAGAGTTTGAATAATATCTTAAAATACAATCATGTCTTATATAAAAAAAATCTAATTTAGCCATTTTGTTCTCTCTAAACTAATTTTAAGAGGCCTAAAAGCATATCAATCCAAAAGAGAGGAAAATAATCATCAAGAGACTATCTTGTGTGATAAAATTTCAAAAACAAATTGAAACAACAAAAATGTTACCAACTCATTATATTTTTTAGTAAGTGTGATTTCTTATCAACTCATCAAATGGGAGAATATTGTACATACATGACATGTTAAAACTAAATAATAAGAATGTAACATAACATGAAGGAGCATCAAGAACATATCTTTGTTAAAATAAAATTTCTCTCTATTAACAAACTCTTTAATGTCATCTAGAAATGGTATTTCCTTTATATATATCATAATATAGAACACATCATAAGTTCTCTTTGAAAAATACAAAATAATTTATATTAGAGAGAATTGAAAATTAGTTCTCATATTAGTTGCACATGTTGAATCTTATTGCATTAATGAAGCTCAAAAAATCTATGACCTATAATTTATCACTTGTTAGGGCCCTAACAAATAGTGTCATGTTAGGCACTCATGTATATAAATAATCCCCTCAAAGAAAGAGAAGATTCCCCTCCAAAGAAGAGATATGAAAGATATAAAAGACTAGAAAGACCCCCAAAGCAAAAGCCTCTCAAACCCCCACCAAAGACCACATATGAACATATTAAATTTTTGTGAAGAGCCTTGCAAATATGTCAACCTACTCCAAGATATAGTATAAACTTATAAATTTATGATCTACTCCTATATCAATTGCCAAGTACATAGTGCATATGTGTACCTCAATGCATTTTATTTGTTGATGTTGGCTCAATGTAATTTTGATGTGTTGATATTGGAATAGTTTTTGGGAGATATATATTTCATAAGTTAATTGTCATACTAAATTACTAAAGGTCGTATGAAAAGAGTACCTAACTGTAAGATAACTTTTCAAAGCTAGATGGCTTGAGTAGTAGCATAAACTCTTAAATATTCACTATTTGTGGGCTTGTGATCCTCAAAATCACCAACTCGACTAAATAAAAAACTATATTTCCAACTAAAATCTATACTGCAACATATTCAATGGTCAATCCCATATTTTTAACACAAAATGACATACTATTCATCCATTTGGAAGCATTTTATTGAAACTAATCTAGATCTTAGGTTGTCCTAGGGAAAAACTAATCTTAATTAAATATAGGTTTATGGATTATGCACAAGAAAATAAAAGACATATGTAATCTAACACACAATTGAAAATAGTACAAAATCATTTTACCAATTATTTGACACTTTTATTCAAATAAAAATGAATAGGGTACTATTAAAATTTATATTTAGCAAGCTTAGGATTGAGAATTCTAATGACTAGAAAGGGGAAAACACATCAAACTAATTTTCCCATACTATTCATTTATTCATCCTTTGACAAGAGGATTTGTATGTCTATAACATAAAATATGATTGAAAAAGGGAGGAGAAGATGAAACTATTCATGTCCCAAACTACTTGACCTTCTAGTTACTTGGTTATTATGTTCCCTAATAGTAAGAATTAAAATCCCATAGTTGAAGGAAATATTATATATAGATGTCATGTCTAAGGTATTGTTGATTATACAAGTTCCACAAAGTGATTTACAAAGGTGTTTAAATCATGTAAAAGGGCATATAATGATGTGGTAACTTGCATACAAGGCATGCATGATGTTGAAGATTGTTCACTTGCATAAAGTGTTGTTGAGTAATGTGCATTAACATATAATACTACCAAGGCACATACAATGTTCTCTAAGGATTGCATGGATATAGAATGATCATGGATACATGGTCCTTATCACATCTTTAGTAACCTATAGAAATTAATTGCAAAGTTATTAAATTTTATACCAATTTTCTTGACCTACATACTATCCTACTTTAGTTGCTCTAAACTAATGATTAGGAGTAAAATTTTAGTAATGTATCACAATCTTACAATGAAATTGGTAAACACTAACCCAAATTTTTAGGTTGAAGCACCTAAAGCCTACATATATATGTTTTATATTTTAAGATAAAGTAGTGAAATGTACGAACTTTAGTGTGGTTTGAGTCTATTTTTTTAAAAAAAATTAAAAAACCATTTTTTAAAACTATCAATAATTTTTAACTTATATGCAAAAAAAAATTAAAATTATGATAGAATTCATACCATGTATTATTTATAGAAGGAAAAAAACAAAAAAACAAACAAATTTCTTCATATAGTGAACTAGAAGTTTAAGGGTTGTTAAAAAATCAGTTTTAATTCTTTTCATAATTTTTTAAATTTAGGTGATCTAGAACAAAGCACTCATTAAATCATGCCACATTTTTTTCTAATTATTTATCATAAATAAAAATATATCATCTCAAGATAAGAATTCTCTCCTTTAGGAGGCAAAAATATGTTGGAGCAGCAAATAATCAATGTGATATTCAAACTACCATAAAATGAATCAAGAACAATGTGTAATCCAATAAACTATCATAGAATATTTAGAATACAATGATCACTCCTTGTTTATATAGGACAAGGAGGAGGTAGGAAAGTGAAACAAAAATATTGGCTAACCCTCCAAGTGATTTGACACATGTAGAAAACTTGTGAAAATTGTGAAGGCATGTCTCAAGTGTCTATGAGGTGAGATAACCAAACCACTAATTGAACTTAAACTAGTGTGAATATGACTACTAGGTGTAGGAACTAGATTAAAAGAAACTAGATGCATAAATACTCTTTTCACACTAACACCCCCCCTTAAGTGTTACTTATGGAGTACTTGTCACTAAAAAATGAGTCTCGACAACAAGGCCTAATGTGGAACTCATGTACAAAAATAATTTAAGTTTCTCACAAGAAAAGTAAAGGAGAAAACTAAATGGGAAAAAATCCTCTCCAAAAAGGAGTATATACAAATGAGGACTCAAGACCCCCCCAACGAAAACTTATGTCACCCCAAGCAACTGGTGCAACACAATATAGCAAGGTGATAATAAAGGTTTAGTGAATATGTATGTAACCTAATCCTTAGTGTGCAAACACTCTAAGGATAGAAAATCATCCTAGATAAGTTGTTGAATGAAGTGTGCATATGAACTTCGATGTGCTTTATTTTTTGATGCTCAATTGGGTTGCATGAAATATGAATGGCACTTTGGTTATCACACAAAAGTATAGTAGGATGATTGAATGGAAGAAAAACTTTGTCATAAGTTGTTGAAGCCATAGTACCTCTTGGCTAGTAGGAACTCATCCTCAACAATCAGCCTCAGTAGATGATAATGCAATATTGGTTTTCTTCTTTCAAGACCATGCAACTAGACTAGAACCAAGAGAAAAAACTAACTTGAAAGTGGACTTCTAAGAATCAACATATTCTTCCTAATTTGAGTCAATGTATCCTACTATCTATGAAGCCATATCATGTATTGAATGCCAACATGAGTGTTTTCATGAATATACCTAAAAATACACTTGGATGCCTTCTAATGAATCTCATGAGGGTCATGTGCAGAATGGGAGACAATCCCAAAAGTGAAGATAGTATCTAGACATGTGTGTGTCAAATACAAAATACTACCAACTTTCTATATAAAGTAGCATCAACACTAGGTGTGTTGCAAGTGGTATTCAAAGTGACAATAGATTGGAAGGGTGTAGGTGTGGTCTTACAATCACTCATATGAAATTGATGAAATAAGTCAATGGTGTGCTTCTACTGGTAGATAGAAATCCCTTTAGTATACTAAAGAACTTAAAAACCAAGGAAGACATGAAGCCCGAGATTTTTCATGTCAAAGTGTTCCATCAAACTATGTTGAATATCTTTAAGCATGGATGAGGAACTACTAGTAAGTATCAAGTCATCAATATATAATACTACTATCAAAAGGTCATCTCCATGTCTCTAGATGTAAACTATATGATCTAAGTGGAAACAAGTGAAACTAGATGAAGCGATCTAAACCATCAATCTTCACATACTAAGTATTAAGGGCTTTCTTGAGACCATAAAAAGAATGAAATAACTTATAAACAAGTGAATATTCCTGGACAAACCTAGAGGTTGCTCCATATATATCTCCTCATGAAGATCACTATGTAGAAAGAACTCTTCACATCCATTTGATACACTAGCCATCTCTAAGATGTAACAATATAAAGAACAACAAGAACTAAATTCATCTTGGCTAAAAGGAGGTAAATGTCTCAAAGTACTCAATAGATATCCTCAACTTGTGAGAAACCATTAGCCACAAGGTGTACCTTGTATATTTCAATAGAACTTTTAGCTACATATTTGGTATGTTACACCCACTTACACTAAACCATCTTTCTTCCCTTAGGAAGAGTATCTAAATCACATATATTATTCTTTGTCAATGAATTATACTCCTCTTCCATAGCACTGCCCCACTTTTTATATTGGACTCCTCTAAAAAAACAATGTGGATATGAAGATATAGCATTACTCAAAATACTAGTGTTGAAAATCTATAAATGAGTGTGTCTAGAGGATGTAGGATCACCAGCTAAAGAAATAGCCTCCTCAACAACACCTTTATCCCACTTGGGAAAAATGAGTGGTAAGAGGTGGTGGTAGAGGTGGAGGTGGTTGTGGTGGTGGTTGTTAGCAAGACAAAATGGGGAATTATAGTCTGGTGATATGTACCTTGGTATACCTTATGTAGTTAGTTTATACCCTAAGGGTATAATGATAGAAGAGAGAAAGTTTTGTAGGAATCTATATCTAACAACAAATCATATATTGTTAGGAAATTTTTAGTGCATCTCAAAGAAACCTCCAAGAATAGTAGTTCCTTTGGTAACTTCAATTTTGATTAGATTACCTCAAAGACACAAACAACTATGTCCTAAAGCAGAAATAGACACAGTTCATTTCCCACATTGATCCTTCTAAGAGAAGCACATGTAAATTCAACATCATGCAATAACAAATTCTAGTAGCAGAACCATTAACAGATGAAAGATAAGATAGAAAAATAGAACACATAGATTTACGTGGGGAAAACCCTTTCGGGTAAAAAACCCCACACTCCAAAGATCGAACCATTGTATTATTCAGCAACTGAAGGTTACAATACAACTCAGGCTCGTAGCCTTTTCAGAGATTACATCTTGTTCATTCTAGATACAATCTGGTAACCAACTCTCCCTTTGTACATTTCCTGATCAACCTCTCAAACCAAACAATCTTAGTACTGTTGCAATACCCTCACATAGTATACAGTACAGATCAACACGAGAGATCAATCATGGCATTCAATCCTTGATTAGGAGAGAAATCGATAGCATAACCCTACCTCTCACTTCCTCTATTTCAACCTCATGGCCTTGGCCTTTTAGCTAGCCACTCGGCCCTTACTCTATTGATCACCTATATCGAACGATCCAACCTAGCATCATCTGCTTTTCTAGGCTATATTCATTTCATTTCTGTCTGTCGAACTTCCTCACAAAATGGCCACAACAGACTATCTTCCAACGGTTCCCATTCAGCTCCTCTGATTGGTCCACGAGATGCCACATAAGAAAGTCTCACTCAGTCAAATGGCTTCAAGTTGTGTTGTCATATTGGTGAGAGACTAACCATGTCTCCCTGATGCCAACACAGTAAATATTTGATATCACCAAGACTCCATCCTATCGGCAAGACATTTCATCAAGTCCAAAGAGCTATTGCTCAGCTTTCACCATGTCGCCAAGACAAATTGCTTTCACTAAGACATCCCATCAAGCCTTCATTGTTATTCCAAAGCATCCAACAGTTGATGAGACTTATCGCTATCGCCAAGAGGTTACATCAATGTTCAATAGTTACTCTGAAGTATTCAATAGTCGGCAAGACATCACCTTCGTTGAGACGTTACCCTAAATACTCACAAGTCATGTTGAGCACAAAACACTAGTCAGCAAGACATTCATCTTTCACCAAGAGGTTTCATCGAACTCTTTTATGTTACTCTAGAGTGCTCATCTGTCACCAAGACATATGTCCTTCGCTGAGACTTTACTCTGAGATCCTTATGTTTCATCGAGCACCAAACGGTCAGCAAGACTTCTGTCCATTGCTAAGAGTTCTTAGTGAACCCTTAGTGTTACCCTAATGCCTCCAAGTGTATCCCCATCGGCAAGACCTTCATCGGTCACTGGGACATCTTCCTGAAGCCCTTTGAGTTTCTTCGAGAGAATACAGTTGGTGTGACATTCCCTCATCAGTAAGACTTCTTACCGATAGTACTCCTTCTGGTGAGAGTTTCCCCAATGACTTCAAAACAAACATTCTCGGTGAGACATTAACACATCGCTAGGAGCTCATAGTGAACACCCAAGACTCTCCCTGATATATGATAGAATGGCTTGTCGGCCAAAGATCTCCACGATTGGTGAGAGGTTACAACGAACAAACTATCACAGTGATAGGCTCCAAAGTAAAAGCATTCGGCGAGACTCCTGCAAGGTCACAACGACCTGATCTGATTCAACAAGGTTACTACTGCTAGTCGGCCAGACATGTCACCAGTCTCAGCAACCATGCTTTCTTAGAGGTTTTAGCCTGTGAGATTGAGGCAATAATTCCAACATATATAACTTAAACAAGAAATAGAAATCATCCATAGTTCACATACATCCATTGAATCCTTATAACTCCTTATATTATTTCATATAATTATTATATTAGTAGTTCTTATTCTTTTCTCTATATTATATTCCTTTCTTATATCCTATCTACTATATTCTCCTATTTTTTTATCTATTACATACATATGTTGATGTTTTTTCTCTTATAGAGATGTGACCCTTATAGGGAACCCCTTAATCTATCGTCCTTGTTGTCTTGAGGTTCCAATCCTTTGTGGTAGGTTGTGGTGGATTTCACTCTTTGTCATGTTCCCTACTAACGTCATCCCCCCTTTCAAAATTATTTCTTGTCCTCAATACATGTTGCTTGGTTTCCTAGGTGAATGTGCTTGTATATGACCTTCAATTGCACAATTGCAATATCCCATTGTTGTTTGGCTTCCTAGAGTACTTTGATGTAGCCTTGTATACTTATTTGTGTAGTTTCTACCTCCATAAGGTTCTTAGGGATCTGTATTTGTTGGGCTACATTTTTTGCCTCTTCTAGCAGTCCATAAAAGTGTGCTATATTAATTTTGATTGTTTCCCTTAGTTGTTTCACTTGAATCTTTATATTTTCCCTTTTCTCTTGAAGGTATTTGTATCTAGGTGTGTATGTTCTCTATCTATACTCTAATTGCTCCATCCATTTCTTTTAATGGTTCATAGGATGAGGCAACTTGTACTATCTAGGCCTCTAATTGTGAGGCTTTATCCTTCAAGGTTTTGGTGAGGGTGGGCCAATGTAGATAAAACTAATATAGTATGTTGGTTCCTACTATGATTCCTTCTACATTCTTTAACTACTTCTCCAATTGAGTGTGGTTTCCACATATCTTTTCTAGCCTCCTTTATGTTCTTCTTTAAAAAATTATGTTGGATTCTTGCCTTATTTTATCCAATTGTGTGCCTTGATGTTTGACTATAGACCCCCTACTAGTTGTTTCAGCTACTATGGTAGAGGAAGGGAAGTGTCCCTTTGTATATGTGTAATTGAGCTTTGTAATTTTTGTACATCTTCTAGTTGCTCCATAGTATCCACATGTTGGTTAAGTGTCTCTTCCTTGGTGCTAGCATGGAAAATATCCCTCAATTATATTTTTTGGAATGGGGAGATGTTTGCTAGGTTCACTTGTAAGCCCATCACTAATAATTGTATTCCAATTGGGGAGTGGGTGATGGTTACAATTATTTTTGTTGCACTAGAAAGTTTTTTATTGATTGGATTGAAGAAACTAATGTGGTTTTTTCTTCCATATCCTACTCTTGTTCCACATCTCCTTGTGTTCTTGATTTTCTTCTTGTGGGATAAGGTGTTGGTTGGTTCTTTTCTTTTTCCTATGAAAACATTGAATCCAAGAGTTTATTAGTGATTGTGGTAATTTTCTCTTATATTTTAGCAATCTCCTCTTTTTGTCCTCCCATCAAGGTGTCTACCCTCTACTTTGTGTAGAGATCCTTTGCTTAGGCTTGAATGAGTTGATCATTTTATTTACAATAAGGTAAGAACCTACCTTTATAATTGCTTTCTCCCTTATTGGAGTCACCGAAAAAGTAACCCTTCTACTTTTTTTAGCTTGTTCGGGCCCTCCTCATGATTTTGGCTTAAGTTTGCCTTGATTTAGTGTTGTAATGTGGTTGACACATTCACATTAAGTCTTGGGACCTTGTGAACTAATGGATTTTAATGGCACCTTGCTAAAGTTTTGTAAAGTGTTGTAACTTACTTTCACATTTTCGTAGGGTTTTATCAAATAATTAAACATAATAAACCTATTTTTAATAAAAATCAACATTAATCTTCCCTTATTTGGAGTTTCGTAAAGTGTTGTAACACACTTTCACACTTTTCTAAGATTTTCATTAATAATTGGGCTTTCTTATTCTTTAATTGGCCCTATATTTTGCATCCACAAGCCTCATTTATTGCATCTTTTCAAGGATAATCCTGACACCAATCAATACCCAATCATAATTCAGGTGTTTTTGGCTTGTGTGGCCCATATTTGGGGATATGGGACTCATTCGCCTCCTTGGGTGAATGGGTCCCACCTAGATCTTTTGGCCCCAAACTGGTTTTCACACATTTTTAAGCACTTTTCACTTTTAGTCCCATACATTATGCCTGATGGGACTCATTCTCCACCTTGGGCGAATGAGTCCCACGTGGTCCAAATTCAAATTTAATTTCAATTTTCAATGGGATTTTATTCTCCTAGATCTAATGTCGGCATGTAGTGTTGTAATTTTGGGAATTCTTGCATAATCAAGTATAAATACAAGGTTCTTTCACTCATACTCACACCTAGCATTCAAGAGAGTTCACAAGAGCATTCAAGATTCTTCAAGGGAAGATTATCAAGCATTTTAGAGCAGCATTCAAGTTTCAATCATCATGTCAAAGATTCTATTTATCATGTGTGTTATTGTGCTAATAATTGTGATGTAGGGTTTCTGATTCAAGAAAGTATTTCAAGCAAGATTCAAGAACCACATCCATTGTAGTCATTTCAAGCATAATTGCAGCATATTATTGCTAGGGTTTGGTGAGTTGCAATATTTTATTTTGTTCATTCATCATTTTCCATTCATATTTTCTTTCATTTCAAGGTTTAATTACCAACAAGGGGTTTGACAAAGACAAACCCATATTCACTAACCCCACAACATTTTTCCCTCTCCTTTATGTGTGATTTGCATATTTAGGTTGCATATTTCATAAGAAGAAAGATTGGAGAAAATTTTCCAAGTGATCAAAATTGTCAAAGTTGTTATTGTTATCAACAAGATCTACACCTTCATGCAAGACTGAGAAGCTCTGCAATCCTGTGTAACATGGGATCAAACTCAGGTTGTGGGTGACCTATAATGAGATTAAACCTCCATATTCTAGGTCAGCTTCCTATATGATCTTCTTATTATGGACTAAAAACTTGCTTGGAAAATGGAAAGGATTAAATCTGATGCAAAACTAGAAAACTAAACTGTGGTGATTCACCGAAAAGGAGACTAATGTGCAAACCTAATAGGTGTTGTCATAATAGTGGCTTACAATTCCTGAGAGGAATGAATTTTAGCTAAAATCACATATTTTTAGAAAATATAATGATTTAAGCCTTAAAAAGTTCCATTTTAAGGATTCCAATTGAAGAGGGTTTGATCAAATCCCCTTCGATCAAAACCCCTTGGATAGAACCTCACTAGTTTTAAACCATACCTATAAATGCGTCTCCTTTACACCTATCAAAATGCTGATAAAAAATCACTTTTGATTTAGCTTTTGGGGGATCAAATGAATTCATTTAAAATTTATTTCAAATGATTATGGTATTACTCAAACAAGCTATCCAATGAATATAATTTTAATATGTTTTGGTTTTGTTAATTATTATTTTTTTTTAAGTTTTATTAAACATAGGTTTTTCATCGAAAATGAATTTCTTTGTTCTTCACATGTGGAAAAATAGAAGATTATCAAAAAATATTGAAAAAATAAGTGCACGATATTGAAGTCCTTGATCCAACAAAAAGATAAAATTAAATTTTGACATATACAAAAAAATTTACACGTTATGCGATGTGTCCGAATTGTAATTCATTTGACTTTGAAACTTGATTAAGGAAACAATATTCAATAAAAAACTATCTAACCAAGTGGAAGCACTAGATATCAGAGTTACAAATCTAAATTTGAAAGAATTAGAATTTTATCCTTCATGGAAAAAAGTTATGTTATACGGTGGCGTCACTTTTTAAAAATATTGTTTTCTAAAAAAATCAATTTTCGTGGGAGATGGAAAAAGAAGTGAAATTTGATTCCAAAATTTTTGAAAAAAATTTTAGAATCTACAGACAAAATTTGATGAGACTCTAGTTTGCACCATCTTCAAATTCCTCACAGTTTAGCCGCTATAGGTGCCCGAATGTGAAGATTTAGTTAAAAATAATAATTTTAGTGTCCAGTTTGGCCAAAAATTGTAAACCACTATTATGGGATCACCCTAATCACAACTAACATTCTCAAAAATATGTTGACACAACCTAATCTAGGAACTTAAATCACATAAAAAAATTGTAAAGAGGCTTTTTTTAATCTTTCCCTCACAAAGGAAAAATAGGGTTTTCATAAATTAAGAGGAAAAGTAAACTTCACAAGCACAATTAACAACCTATAACAAACTACCTTTTATGCACATGTATTAATAAGTGAGATACAAATTTAAAGGTTTCTAAACAAAACACATTGAACTTGCATCAAATCGATGTAAAACACAAGGCATCATAAACTAAGAAGGGAAACACTTGCTTTAATGAAGCATTCAAAGGAAACTCTACAATAAAACAACATCTGATAACCTGTAGAACTTGTTGAATATATTAATCTATAAAAATTGAGTTGCATGAAGTCTCTTTGCTGAAGGAAAATCCAAAAAATAAGAACCAAGGAAAAATTAAGTCTTTTCCTCAATATATACAAAAAAGGCATGCATAAAGCATCCAAGAGGTGAAACTCCATGTCAACTAAAAGTGAGAAAAAGCATCATGCTTCTCATGAGCAAAGATAAAAAAAATGCCTGAAAAAGAGGCCCTTTGATACTATGAATTGAGCTTAAACAACAAAAAACTCTACAGCGTACTGCATGTTACTGAAGTGTAACTCAAACTGGCTCGAATGTGCATGGAAGTGGCACTGAAAGTGATCTAAAAGTGATAATATCTCATCATGAGCAAAGATGAAAACCCCTAAAAAAAGAACTCAAAACTGGAGCTAACTGAACTCTCAGTATCTCAAACTCCCCTTTATATCATGCATGATCAAAATATCTTCAAAAATGATATGGAACTAAAGCAAAGTGATAGGAAACTCCACCATTCACTTCATCTTTTCTTTTACATGAAAAAGACTCCAAGTCGGAAAACACAACACTCTTGATAACTCTTACTGACTTTAGTTGTGCTTCAATTGTGTTTTCTCCATGGCTTTGATCAAAGATGATTATTTGTTTAAATATTAAAGATAATCAATCTTGATTATTTTAATATTTATTATGTGAAACTTCTTCTTATTTCTCCTTTTCATGCATTACATATTAATATTAAGATAACTAATAGAATATTATCTTTAATTTATTTAATTACAATATTTATTTCTATTCAAACTCATGCAAAACATGAATGGGGTTCACCTTTACTCACTGGGTTGATTGACTTAATAAGTCAAGACCATGGCATTAATAAAGTGAAACGATTTTATTTAAAACCAAGTCAAAAATGTTAATGGTTTGAATTAGGGCTTTTGGGAAAAATCCATCGAACCCTAAGTCATTCTTCATTTTCACTTTGCATTTTCTTTCAAGAAGCTTGTGGTTCAACGCCACAATGATGGGAAACTCCACAAGCTAGGGGTTTTTGAGGAGTTAGAACTTCCTCATATTATTGCCTTTTTTGGATTTTTTCATGAAGATTGTGTGGTAAGTCTTTTTTTTGCATAGATTTGGACATTTTCCTCTACTTTGAAACCCCTTTCAAACTTTCTTGGCTGCAGCCACATATTATTTCTGAGTATTTCTTTACTCTGCATCTCTCTGTTATTGCTTTTTGATATTGCTCCTTTTGTGGGGACGCCATTGGAGAGTCATTGTCTGAAGCTAAAAACATTTAAATGTGTCTCTCATCATAAAATAATTGATAAGTTGTTGGATCCTTTGCTTTATTTTCTCCTTTTTTTCCTATTGATAGAAGCTCGAATACATTGAATGATTTATTTATTATATAGCTGCATTTTTAATGGAGCAAACATGAAAAGTTGTATATATCCTTCCATTAGAGGCCACAGCCCTAATAGAAGATCCTCCATTCCTTTTAACTATGTGGTTTGTCACAACAACCCTTTTAGCTATATTCACAATGTACCTATATGTATTTATTATTTTCGAAGTGAAAATACCAAATGGGTACTTTGATATTTTGAAGAAAGAAAAACTACAGGTTGTAGCCATGACTGAAGATTTTCCATCTTTTGTTGTAAACAAAGAAAACTTGTTATTGGTTCCTGGGTGCTATCATAATAGTGGTTTACAATTCCTGAGAGGAACGAATTTTAGCTGAAATCACATATTTTTAGAAAATATAATGATTCAAGTATTAAAAAGTTTCATTTTAAGGATTCCAATTGAAGAGGGTTTGATCAAATCACCTTAGATCAAACCCCCTTGGATAAAACCTCGCTAGTTTTAAACCATACCTATAAATGCGTCTCCTTTACACCTATCAAAATGCTGATAAAAAATCACTTATGATTTAGATTTTGGGGGATCAAATGAATTCATTTAAAATTTATTTCAAATGATTATGGTATTCCTCAGAACAATCTATCCAATGAATATAATTTTAATATGTTTTGGTTTTGTTATGTATTTGTTTTTAAGTTTTATTAAACATAGGTTTTTCATCAAAATGAATTTCTTTGTTCTTCACATGTGGAAAAATAGAAGATTATCAAAAAAAAAATTGAAAAATATGAGTGCACTAGATATTGAAGTCCTTGATCCAACAAAAAAATAAAATAAAATTTTGACATATACAAAAAAAGTTACGCGTTATATAGTCGCATTGTGTCTGAATTATAATTCGTTTGACTTTGAAACTCAATTAAGGAAACAATATTCAATAAAAAACTATCTAACCAGGTGGAAGCACTAGATATCAAAGTTACAAATATAAATTTGAAAGAATTAGAATTTTATCCTTGATGGAAAAAAAGTTATGCGTTATACGGTGTGCGTCACTTTTTAAAAATGTTGTTTTTTGAAAAAAATCTATTTTCGTGGGAGATGGAAAAAGAAGTGCAATTTGATTCCAAAAATTTTGAAAAAAATATTTTTAGAATCTACAGACAAAATTTGATGAGACTCTAGTCTGCACTATCTTCATATTCCTCACAGTTTAGCCACTATAGGTGCCCGAATGTGAAGATTTAGTTAAAAATAATAATTTCAGTGTCCAGTTTGGCCAAAAATTGTAAACCACTATTATGGGATCACCCCCAACCCACAACTAAAATATGATAACTCCATGTATCTGTGTTTCAATGGTTTTGAATGAATATAAGGGTTCAAAACCCTAGCCTTATTTGACTTCAAATAAGAGCCACCTCGGTCAACTATCATAGAAAAAAGTTGCTTCAAAAACTATTTAAAATGACTCAATACCACTGTACAATATGGGTATTACAGAAAACTTGTTGGTTTGTTTTACTATAACTAGGTTGGTCTTCTAATCTACCTATGGAATTGTCAATTCCAATCAAGGGTAGTTCAAAGGATCTGGACCAATTGACGAGGACTTTAAAAGCCTCCTACACTTTGGGCTCTGCAAGACCCAGGAGGGTGATCCCTTAACAACAATAGATAATCTCATTTAATAGCTCAACATAATAGGATAATACTGAATAGAATTGGTTGTTCATCAATAATATCAACTATTTGGAGCATGAGATAACTACAACACCTAGGGATTTAAGATTATTTTTAATTTTGAAGATTTGGGACCAAGCTAAAAACAACAGAAGTATAACACTTGACCAGTGCCAGAAAATGGGCTATGGAGTCATATAACCAGCATTCATCCTATAGTGTTGAACATGTTATGAAGATCCTTACAAATGTTATCACATTATGACAACCAAACCACTAAAGTTTTATCTGATAACTCTTCTTATAAATCCACCTAAAACATAGTACTCTTGTCACATGTGTTGAAGCAATTACACTATCCTTTGAACAAAAGGCAATAATAAATGCAACTTGTGCTTCATTAAAGAAATTACATTATTCTCATAATAGAAGGCAACAACATATATCACTCTAATGCAGCAATGTGCATGAAAAGACTCAAATAATTTTATTATTGAATCCAAAAGAGTAATATATCTCAAAAATGGAGACAATTATCAGCTAAAATATAAACATGAGAGCACAATTCAGAACAGACACTTTCAGATTTAATGACTCGATTACATTTCTCCCATCTATACAATTCTACCTAGAGCTTCTGCCTGACTTGCAGAGATTTCAAAAATTGGAATTCCAACCTTCTTTTTTTACAATGAGAGAAGAAGAGAATAAAAGAGAAACAGAAGTAGCCCTAAAATCAATCTGATCCATAGATGCAATCCGGAAAATTCTCCCCCATTGATCAACAAATTTGCTCAAAGCATCTCTCATCTCTCTTCCAACTAAATTTGCCTCTTCATTTTCCTTTTTTGTCTGTTGTGAAGCAATAGAAAATTCTACCATGTGGAGAAATTCCATCTATCAATTAGCTGCGTGAAAATACCTTATTCCTATTCTCGTGAAAATCCTTTTATTTTCTTGTTCTTTGTTTGTTGCAGTTTCACTTTGTATTTTATTCCACTTTCAATGAATAAAATATTTTGTTTTAGAAATTGAACAAATCCACTTTATTTACTGCGCTCACATTTTAATTTATTCACTTTATGTGCATCCTATTTCCACCACATAAAACCTTTCACTTTTACATTTGAAATATTTTCCTTTTCCTGAAAAGCTTTAAATTTCACTGGGTGAAAACTTTACCCATATCTCTCACACTTTTCACTGCCCAGCATATAATATTTAAATGTTTATTTAAAAAATCTCCTGTGAATATTTAAATTTCACCTTTCAAAGTGAAAATCTAAAATATTCCCCTTTGTATAATAAAACACATTACTTTGTCGAGCAAATATTTCCATTTGTTGGGTCCACCATTTGTATTTTCATGGGAAACATATTTTAAGTTTTGCATTTTAAATGTTTGCTCACCATTTAAAATAAATTTTCACCGGCTCATTGGAGACTTTGCCTGGGCCCGCAACACTAGCCTTCATGCTTTTTTGGGCAACATTTGAATATTTTCAAATGTTTTTCCTTTCGTTGGAAGCTCTTCAAAATTAAACAAAGAAATACAAATTTCTTCCCGCATGTGAATTTCACTCACTTGTCGAAGACTTTGGCCGGCCCCACCACATACACATGTCACATTTTCGCCATTTCATGGAAATTAACTTGCTTGCATCTTGGCATTGTGATTTGGCGAGCAGTGGTGGAGATTTAATCTGCATTCTCATCTCCAATCTCTGTCGTCCATTCATTTCTAGCTCATTTTGTTTTCCTTAATTCCTCATTTTTCCCTAATTTTCTCTTCACGAATCTGTTTGTTTCCTCTATAATTCCTTGCTTGTTCATGGTGGAAGCCTCTGTATACACCGATGGATGTCCATACTCCATCCTCCTGCCAGCGTATGATGCATTTTTTCTTTTCTTTTTGTTTTTCATGCATTTTCAACAATACATTCTCATGATATGGTTCTCGCTTGCTCCTCCAAGGTCCGCTGTGGCAATTTCCAGCCTCTATATCTTACAGAGTATGTGGGTTGCATTCCTCTTTCAGCTTTCTCTTCCATCCAACGTAATGGATATCCCCTATTTTTGAAGTTTCATGAACCTCCATTGACTGGCGTATCTACCCCTTTCAATCCCCAGTGCACTAGCCCTTTTCATTCTATGTGAACTAGAATTGCATTTGGTTTGAAAGTTTTTTAAGGTGTTTTCATAAACAGTTTGTATTATGCAAGCATGGCACTGCATGAGATCACATTAACCTGAGCTTTCCCTTAAGCATATTGTAAGGCCTCCCATATTGGTGTGGTCACTCCATCAGCAAAGTAAACTCTGCAATGGTGTGGTACTTATCTTGTTTATGCTCCCATATTCTCTAACTCTTGCCTCTTTTTGCTAGCACGAGTTTCTTTTATAGTGAATGTTGGCTCAGGCTTTGGAGTCTCTTAAATCCTTTTCAACAAATGTGTTTCATGCTTTGCCAGCGGCTCCTACTTAGAATACACTTGCCCAGAAATTTCTTAAGACCATTCATTGAATCCATCTTATGCGTACCCTGTTGCATTTGCATAAAAGTTTCTAAGGATTTTTCTCACCTTAATGATGCCAATCATGTGATACACATAATGAATTTGCATCCATTCAAAGTGTACTCTTGATCCATTCAAAGTTTAATTTGATCCCATTCCAAACTCAAGCTATGGCTGCAACAACACATTATATAATTGATTTTCCTTTTCAATAGCATGTAAATATCCAAATCATCTATTCAAGATTGAATGATGTTGTGATTTTATCCCATGGTGATTCAAGTGAAACATCACCTCCTCATGATTTTTATTGACGGGTATAGCTACCATTCTCATGCTTGAATTATGCCCAATACTTAACATGTGTATCTAATAAAAAAATAGGCCTTGCTTTACATTTGAACTCTTCAAAGCAATGATATTTTTATATTGTTCTGCTTATGACCATTTCAAAGATATTTACTGGTTGTGGTTGCAACACTGCAAGAATTGCAAGTTCATGAACATACAAAGCATGTCAGGCCCCATGTGGGTCTGGCTAAAAAAAAAATTGTTTTCACACAACTTTCATGCTCCAATTCACCTAATATTGTCCTTTGAATGCATCAGGAGTGAAAATACAAACTAGGTTTTCATTAAAACTATTTTCTGGCACATTTGAAAAATGTGAAAATAGGCCAGGTGAGCTCTGGAATCGCCTCTGAAAACTGGGCAAACGAATCTCCTAGGATCACAAAAACTTGCAAACATGTAGCCACTGGTCCAAATATTTGAACACAACAAACGTCTTGGAGAAAGGAGTCGCGAGGTAAAATATATTCAACCTCAAAGTAGCTTAGTTAAACTTTTCTAAAATTGCAGCCTTTCTGAACAAATTAAAACTGACCCAATCACCAATTTGCAAAAATAGAAAATCAACTCCTAGCGAGCTGCCACTAGACATAGTAATTCATTTAGGTACACTGAGCACATGTGCAAAAGGATTTAGCTCGAATCATCATTCATCAAAATTTATTGACAATCAAATTTGACCTCTCTAAAAAGTTTCTAGAAATGCAGCTACAAAACTAGAGAAATTCCATTTGGTTTTGACTTGCTAAAAATAGCAAATCAAATCATGAAGCTCTAAAAACTGGCATGTGAGGTCATTTTGGTATGGAGACTTGATAGCAATAATTATTTTGACTTGATGACCATTTGGTTGCAAAATGAAAGCTCAAACGGGAAGCAACTTTGCAAAACTGAAAGCTTGCAAACTGCAGAACAGTGACAAAACCCTCCAGCTTCACTTTTTGAAACCTAGACAAAACTTATCACAAGAAGCTAAAAACTGACACACACACTCACATAGGTCACATGAGTGGATCCACAAGTGGGTTTTTCTTGAAAATTGATAGGCATCAAATTACAAGCCTTCAAAGTAGGTCGTTCAGGCAAATTCATCAGGTGCATTTCTGAAAGTGTAGAGGAAAAATTTTTGAAATAGGCATCTCAAATGATTTATTTTGCTTCCTTTCTTGTTTTTAGAGTCCTCATTGAATCTACTGCATGCAGATAATGTCTTAATTATGTTGTAAAGAACCTTGGTACAAGATTCGAGCTAGAGTTCTAGATGCTCTTATGACTCATTTAAAAAATTGCTACATACTTAGCTAGCACATAAAATATGATGCATGGATTGTTCTCCTTTCATTGCATGGCTCCTTTCATTGCATGGTTCAACTATGGTGCACATTTATAACTTAGTAGCATTCATCGGTAGCTTCATTCATGGCTGTCTCCTTGATGTTGTTATAGATTACTCTGTTTTTATGATGTAGACCTATTTTTTTATCCTGCAATGAAATCTTGTTATCACATTAACCTTGGACCTATACTCAAATACGTGTATCTCTTTTATGATTTTAATCTTTGATGGCTATTTTACTCTTGTTTTGATTTTTTTTGTATAATCAATTCCAAAGCTCCATGAAACAACTTGATGCTTGATATTTTGTTTTGTGTAGCCTTCATGGGACTATTACTGTTTATGCCTTTCAAAATTCCATTTCTTTATGCATTAGGAAAAATGACTCCTTCAGCATCATTAGGCAATTGGATGTAGTTATAACAATGATAATAGCATATACCTAAAGATCTCTTGATGATGCTTTCGTGATGCCATAATGTGATAATGCCTTACTTATAGTCATGTAGATTGTCTTCTTGATGACATTGTTCTTCCTGAGTCTCTTGTAGACTATATATACACTTTGAGGTTATGAAGAACAATTTAACACTTTGATGCTATATTTTCCCTTGAATGTAAAGGGGCTCAATACCTCATGCAAAAGTGAATGCAAGGTAGAACTAAAACAAGATATCAATGAAGTTGATGATTTCTTTCATTGTTTATGAGCTGGACTCAACCCTCATGGGAGCTACATTTTTCACCACTCAGCACTATCTATTAGTTGAAATGATCAGATTGTACCTATTCATGCCCACTTAAACAAACAAATTAGAGAAATAATTGAAGCTGAAAGCTTCCATTGAACTTTGTGCTCCTTGAACATTTTCCTTTTCGATGACTTAATCATCTGATGAATTCCTAATAGGATGTAGGTTAAATTTTTATTGGTAATATAGGCATGAAGAAGGATGTGATTTATCATTTCTCTAACACCACCTTTCAACACCCTTGCAGGAAACCATGGATTTTGGAGCTGAAATAACCTAGAGACACTCAAAAACAACAACTTGAAGACATAAAGTATAAAACGATCCGTCATTTCAGGTAATGATGAATCACTCCCTTTTTCATGTTTACATTATCTTTAGTTGTGTAGTTTACAACTTTACTTTGTATTCATTATTTGATTATGAAAATCAAATTAAGCTACTCCCACAGCTTGTGTGGGACTTTGGTTTTTACAATATGAATAAAACAACATTTCTTATGAAAATTTATGAATTCTTCTATTACAAACACTTGCATAATAACACTCAAAATTCACAAGTAAACAGATTCTAGAATATAATGAATACTTTAGTAGAAATTTTGTAGCTTTCAATGAGGAATGCAATTCAGCTCTACTTGTTTTCAGCTATAGCTAAAAATAGGTAACAATTTGGCGACCTCTGCGGAGTGTTTTCCTGCTAAACACCATAGACCAATTATGTAGCTTATCCATTGGGAATGAAGTCAATTTTTACCCTCTTTTGACTCAGAAATCTTGTATCTCAGCTGTTGGGAAACAAACAGCAGCAGCAAACCAAACTGAAAGAATCTAATCATGACTTTGTTTAAGACGGAGTTAGAAAGCAGGTGCAGCATATGCACTTATTGAAAGCAAAAAGTACTGAAAAGAAATGTGCCATGGGGCACTTTATTGAAAAAAAAACTAAAACTAAAACTACTCTACTATGTACATCTGTAAATTTGATCCCTAATAGCACTATTTCAAGTGAATCCCATTGACTAGGATTGGAAGTATTTCACCATCCAGTTTTGAAAGCTGAAATGCATTATACTCTTTCTTCTCTATAATGATGTATGGACCATCCCACATGGCATCAAATTTGGTATGTTTTATAGGTCTTCTCTTTAACTCATCCCACTTGAATACCAAATCACCTTCGCTGAAAATTCTTACTACTGCTTTTCTGTCAAAAGTCTTCTTTGTCTATGCATGGTGGATTTCAAGCTTCCTGAAAGCTTCTTTTTTGGTTTCCTCCAACTCCATCAATTGAGCAAGCCTGATTTGCATTGGTTGCTCGTCAAGCAACTCAAGCTCTTTTATGTATTCCAAAGTTGGTAACTCTATGGAAATAGGCAATTTGGCCTCTTTTCCATATACCAAAACATAAGGTGAAAAAATTATTGATCGTTTTGGTGTAACTCTATCAGCCCAAAGGGCTAGCTTCAACTTCTTGTGCCAAGTCCTATGATTATCCTGATTTTTTTTCTTAATGATCTTTATCAAGTTCTTATTTGTTGACTCTGTTTGTCCATTACGCTATGGGTAATAGTTTGAAGAAGTGTTCACTTAAATATTGTTCTTCACTGAACAATCTGAAACTCTTAATCCTATAAACCTCAAAGTGTTATCAGAGATTATTGAATCTGGTGTACCAAATCTAGAAACCAAATCTTGATAAAAGTTTAGAGCAAATGTTTCATTTGCATCTTTCAAGGTAACTGCTTCAGTCCACTTCGTAAAGTAGTCTGTGGCAGTCAAAATCCATTTGTGCCCAGCACTCGAGGGTGGATTGATTGGACCTATGAAATCCAATCCCCATTTTCTGAAAGGTTGATCTACTTGAATCGGATGAAGCGGTAGGGCTACAAGCTTCGGATTTCTAGCGAACATTACACATTTGTTGCAATTTCTAACCCAAGTGTGGGCATCCTTAAACAAATTAGGCCAGTAGTAACTGGCTCTCATTATCTTTAGGGTCATTGTTCTCGGTGCAAAGTGGCCTCTGGTTGGCCCATCATGAAATTCTTCTAGAACTTTATGAATTTGTTTTAGCTCCACACACCTGAGCAAGACACCATTATGATTTTTTTGTATAAGATACCATAAATCACTACATAGGGGATTTCCTGAAGTCTAAAATATCTATGTTTTGACCTATCTAAACCTTCAAGATAGTCAACTGTATGCAGATAATGAATCATTTGTTGTATCTAGTTTGCTAAAATGGTTGGAGCAACAACTTCATCTTCACTAATTAAGGTTTTTTCAACTTGTTGTTGAATTGTTGTAACATTTTCTGAATTTCCAGTAAGTTGCTCTCAAATACCTTTGCCTCTAACGAGCTTGGTAACCTTTATTTTGATGTCATATTCCACCACCTTCGTGATCCAGCCTACTCTCTTGTCGTTAATATCTTTGCTGAGCAAAAATTCTTTGACAGATGAATGAGCAACCATCAGCTATATTTTATTGTTTGATAGTGTGTTCCTAAATTTCTGTAGGCTTCTAACTACAACTAGCACGTGCTTTTCAAAAAATGAATACCTAGATTCATAATCATGTAAAACCTTACTAAAGAAAGCTATAGGCTACTCCAAACCTTCATTACTTTGTTGATAGAGCATTGTGGAGATGGTATCCACTCCCCCAAATGCATACAATATGAAATCCTTATCAAAATTTGGGTTGATAAGAGTAGGGGCTGCTACAAGTGCCTCTTTAATCTACTCAAAACTATTATTTCCTTCTCTCATCTAGCTGAACTACATGTTCTTCTTTAGCATGGTTATGAGATGTTGCAGCAACGCTGCAATGTTAGGAATAAATCTCCCAACGAGTTTTATTTTTCCTAAGAAACTCTACAAACCCTTCTTGTGAGCAGGAAGCGACAAAGCTAGAATGGTTGCAATTTGTTCTGGATCTATAGAAATGCCATCTTTAGAAACAATGTAACCCAGAAGTTTACCTTCATCAATAGCAAAGATGCTCTTTTTTGGATTCAACGAAACTCCATACTCTTTGCATCTTTCAAAAATCTGTCTAAGATGATCAAAGTGTTCATTAGCATTTCATGAGAAAACAGTGATATCATCTAAATAAACAAGAAAAAACTTGTTTATCAAACCTTAGAGAGCCATATCCATTGCTCTCTGAAAGGTTTCTCTTGAATTTGACAATCCAAATGGCATTTTTTCTATAAGCCGTAGTACCCCACTTCATGGTGAAGGTTGTCTTATACTGGTCTTCTTCTTTAACTAGGATCTGGTTATACACTGAATAATCGTCCAACAACGAGAACCTCTCTGATCCTCAAACAACTTGCAGGATTTGTTCCATTGAAGGCAATGGATAGTGATCTTTGAGTGATGCACTATTTAGATCACAAAAATCTATGCACAGCCTTATCTCTATGTTCTTCTTTATGATAGGTACCAAGTTTGAAACCCAAGAGGTGTGCTTTATCGGAAAGATGATGCCACCTTCAACCAATTTGTTTAGTTTTGTCTTCATCAAGTGCTCCAGCTTAGGATTTAGGAGCCTCTATTTTTTTCTAAATAGTTTTGCATTGGATTCAAGCTCAATCGTATGTTGAGCCAACTCGGGGTTAAAACCCTTGAGGTCTCCATACTCCCAAGTGAATATGTCACTAAATTCTTGGCACAGTAAGATGATGGCATGTTGTTCTTCTTTGGTATAGATTTTTCCAAGCTTCATGAGCTTATCTTTAAATATTTCAATTGGTTCAAAATGCTCCTCCTTCACTGTAATGTTGGACTTATCTCTTCTAACCTAATCGTCAGTGTTGAAAATTGATTCAAGGGTAACTAGCCCCTTAGTTAGTTTATTTGTCTTTAACTGCATAATTTGGTCCTCATATTGTTGTTCAAGTTTTTGTTGATTAGCAAAAGAAAATTTTGCTTCTTCGATTAGAAAGCTAATGATTTGTTGATCGTTGTCAAAAAAATTCCAACTGATAGTATTATCAAGTATAGATGGTCTTACTACCACCTTGACATATTGTCGTACCTCAATATTATGAATGTTAGAAGGAATATCAAACTGTGAGTCAATAGCACCCAATCTATTTGCTTCTTTTTTCATATTTCTAGGAATTGGTAGTAGATTAAAAGCACTAAAATCTTCAATTAATTCTTAGGTTTGGTGCTTATATAACTTCAACAAAACATTCTTGGTTACACTCTAGTTTCTTACCTAATTTGCAATCAATTCTGAGTCACCATAAGCCTATAAACACTTAATACCCCTTTTCTGGCCCATTCCAAGCCATGGATTAGTGCTTCATACTCAGCCACATTGTTCGTGTAGCTGAAAGCGAATCTAAATGTTGAATAATATCTATCTCCTTCAGGTGAGACAAGCATCGCACCTCCACTAGCACCTATCTTACTCCTCAAACCATCAAAAAACAACTTCCAAAGTTGATTATCTTGCTAATCAGGCTGCACTTCTTATTTAATGAGGTTTGGAACTATCACATCGAGCTCTTGAATCATATAAACACCCACCCATACCTCATCCATGCGACTAAAAGAATCAATCTCGTGATCTTTGGCTGCCCACTCATCAAGGTTCATGATGGGTATGCATCCAATTGGTGTACCAGAGTCTAAGGTCATGGATTGATCTTCTTGACCATGGACAACAAGGTTAGCATTTATCGCACTAGGTACATATGGCTCTATATGGTCCTTAGCCTGAATTTCTGAATTAATGGTTACCTTTGTACCATATCTAGTTCTAAAAAACATGTGAGACTAGTCAGAAGATAAATATCCCCCTATCTTAGCAGTGAAATCTCTAGATAGGCACATGCCAAAGAATGGCAGCAAGTCGATAACATATATGTCCTGCAAAACTGAGAAATTGGGGAAAGCGTGTAGGGTAAGAGGTTGATTCTTGATCATTCCTACAAATGGAATGGTTGTACCATATAGTTGTATGACCCCTTTTGAAAGGGGCTCATACACTAGACCTAACTTATCTACTAAAATCTTTGGCATTACAGAACTGATTGCATTGGAATCAATCATGCAATTATGGAGTAGGCTATTACCTATAATCAAAGTGACATAGAAGGGTGGTGGTTTTACCTCCTGAACAGACTACTACTTAACTTTTGAAATATTGGCTAGAACCCTAGGTTGCTCAATGATAGGTTCATCAGAAACTGATATTTTGGCCAAAGCCTCCTACAGGCTTTCCTTCTTCCCGGGAAGATGCAAAACATCTAACATGGTCATGCTAATAGTGGATTTTTTCATATGATCAACAATATTGAAAGTTGGGGTACTAACCTTATGATATACTTTCAGAACAGCAGGCTCTTCTTGTGTTGTTTGAGGTTGAGGTTGTACTTTTTATTGTTCTTTAGCTGTTGTAGTTAGTTGTCTTGGTAGAATTTGAACGTTCTCAGCTGAAGCATGTTGATTTTTTCCCTATTGGGCTATAGGAATTTGATCTTTCTGCTAAATAGCTTGATGTTTGTCCTTTTTTGGTTGTTGTACACTAGGAACAGCTTGCTACCTTAAATCAATGGCTCTCTTTTTCAATCTTGTGTTGGTTGCAACAAATGTAGCAGACTAGTTCTACCCTTGTGCATGATTAACACCACAAAATTTTTTGCCTTTCCAGTTCATCATGGCAACATCAAATTTTTTCTATTGTATTTGATCATCTTATTGATCGCCAGCCTCTTTGGTTGTCTTTTGATAAGCAGCATAGCTACTTTGAACCATAAGCACCTAATTAACCACCTCGTTTAGATAAGTAGCCTAATTATGAGGTTGATTGTAGGGATAACACCATACATAATCTTGCACCAAGTTGTTTTGGACAGGTACAAGCTCTTTAGAAGAGCTGGCAGCATTCTAATTGAAAGGCTGATTAGGCCTGGCATTAAAATTTCTCCTTTT
>VDFB02000003.1:203596687-203645398 GCA_007258455.2 Sequoia sempervirens
TCTTTAGTTTAGACCAAAACAACATTTAAAATTTGAGTTTAGGTGGTTTGGCGAAAATTACAACTTGAAGTTTAAATTTCAAAAGAACATTTGCAATTGTATCTTCTAAAAAGTGCGCCAACTTCCCGGGGCCATAACTTTTGATCCGAGGCTCCGATTCACGAACTGTTTGAACCATTGGAAAGGTCTCGAAGTCAAGAATGCGCTCAAAATTGCTACGCCAATTTTGGAAAGTTTCGGGGCCATTCTAGAAGCTCTAAGTGCCTCAAATCTAACTCAGAAGATTTTTAGGTGCAAATCTGGGAAACTAAAACTGTAATATCCTTCAACCCAGGAATAGAAAATAAAAATCGTAAATTGGAAATTTCATTTTGATGAAAAGGGTATCCAAAAATGTAAAAACATCTGAAAAATGATAAACTTGAAATTTAACTATTTTTGGGTGATGCAAGATTGCCCTTACACCACTAGATGCTCGTGCATCATAAACTGTGGTGATTCACCAAAAAGGAAACTAATGTGCAAACCTAATCACAACTAACATTTTCAAAAATTTGTTGACATGACCTAATCCAGGCACTTAAAACACATAAATAATTTTTTAAGAGGTTGTGTTTAATCTTTCCCTCACAAAGGAAAAATAGGGTTTTCACAATTTAAGAGGAAAAGTAAACTTCACAAGCACAATTAACAACCTGTAACAAAATACCTTTTATGCACATGTATTAATAAGTGAGATAGAAATTTAAAGGTTTCTAAACAAAACACATTAAACTTGCATCAAATTGCTATAAAACACAAGGCATCAGAAACTAAGAAGGAAAACACTTGCTTTGATGAAACATTCAAAGGAAACTCTACAATTAAACAATTTCTGATAACCTATAGAACCTTCTAAATATATTAATCTATAAAAACTGGATTACATGAAGTCTCTTTGTTGAAGGAAAAGTCAAAAAACAAGAACCGAGGAAAAACTAAGTATTTTCCTCAATATATACAAAAAGGGCATGCATAAAGCATCCAAGAGGTGAAACTCCATGTCAACTGAAAGTAAGAAAAAGCATCATGCTTCACACGAGCAAAGATAAAAATGACTGAAAAAGAGGTCCTCTGATACTGTGAACTGAGCTTAAACAACAAAAAACTCTACCTCATACTGCATGTCACTGAAGTGTAACTCAAACTGGCTCGAATGTGCATGGAAGTGGCACTGAAAGTGATCTGAAAGTGATAATATCTCCTCATGAGAAAAGATGAAAACCCCTAAAAATGAACAAAAAATTGGAGCTAACTGAACTCTCAGTATCTCTAACTCCCCTTTATGCCATGCATGATCAAAAAATCTTCAAAAATGATATGGAACTGAAGCAAAGTGATAGGAAACTCCACCATTCACTTCATCTTGTCTTTTACATGAAAAAGACTCCAAGTCGGAAAACACAACATTCTTGATAACTCTTACTGACTTTAGTTGTGCTTCAATTGTGTTTCCTACATGGCTTTGATCAAAGATGATTATTTGTTTAAATATTAAAGATAATCAATCTTGATTATTTTAATATTTATTATGTGAAACTTCTCCTTATTTCTCCTTTTCATGCATTACATACTAAATATTAAGATAAAGTTAATAGAATATTATCTTTAATATTTAATTACAATATTTATTTCTATTCAAACTCATGCAAAACATGAATGGGGTTCACCTTTACTCACTAGGTCGATTGACTTAATAAGTCAAGACCATGGCATTAATAAAGTGAAATGATTTTATTTAAAAGCAAGTCAAAAATGTTAATCATTTGAATTGGGCTTTTGGGAAAAAGTCATTGAACCCTAAGTCATTCTTCATTTTCACTTTGCATTTGTTTTGAAGAAGCCTATGGTTTAGCACCGCCATGAAGGGAAACTCCATGAGCTAGGGGTTTTGGAGGAGCTTGAACTTCCTCATCTTGCTTCCTTTTTTGGATTTTTTCATGAAGATTGTGTGGTAAGTCTTTTGTTTGCACATATTTGGACATTTTCCTTTACTTTGAAAACCCTTTCAGACTTTCTTGGCTGCAGCTACGCATTATTTCTGAGTATTTCTTTACTCTGCATCTCTCTGTTATTGTTCTTTGATATTGCTCCTTTTGTGGGGACGCCATTGGGGAGTCATTGTTTGAAGATGAAAACATTTAAATGTGTCTCTCATCATAAAATAATTAATAAGTTGTTTCCATTCGATCCTTTGCTTTATTTTCTCCTGTGTTTCCTGTTGACAGAAGCTCGAATACATTGAATGATTTATTTATTATATAGCTGCATTTTTAATGGAACAAACATGAAAAGTTGTATAATCCTTCCATTAGAGGCCATGGCCGTAATAGAAGATCCCCCATTCTTTTTAACTATGGGGTTTGTCAAAACAGTCTTTTAGCTTGATCCATAATGTACCTATATGTATTTATGATTTTCAAAGTGAAAATACCAAATGGGTACTTCGATATTTTGAAGAAAGAAAAACTCCAGGCTGCGGCCATGACTAAAATTTTTCCATCTTTTGTTGTAAACAAAGAAAACTTGTTATTGGTTCTGACCCACAACTAAAATATGATAACTCCATGTATCTATCTTTCAATGGTTTTGAAAGAATATAAGGGTTCAAAACCCTAGCCTTATTTGACTTGAAATAAGAGCCACCTCGGTTAACTGTCATAGAACAAAGTTGCTTCAAAAACTATTTAAAATGACTCAATACCATTGCACAATATGGGTATTACAGAAAACCCTCACATCCATCTTATTTCATGATGGAATGTAAAGAAAAATGATTTATTTTGCTGCCTTTCTTGTTTTGAGAGTCCTCATTGAATCTACTGCATACAAATAACATCTTAATTCTATTGTAAAGAACCTTGGTACAAGATTCGATCTAGAGTTCTATGCTCTTATGACTCGTTTAAAAAACTGCTACATACTGAGCTAGCATAGAAAATATAATGCATTGATTGTTCTCCTTTCATTGCATGGTTCAACTATGGTGCACATTTATAACTTAGTAGCATGCATCGGTAGCTTCATTCATGGCTATCTCCTTGATGTTGTTATAGATTACTCTATTTTTTATGATGTAGACCTATTTTTTATCCTACAATGAAATCTTGTTATCACATTAACCTTGGACCTGTACTCAAATATGTATGCAGATCCTTTTTATAATTTTAATCTTGGATGTCTGTCATACTCTTGTTTTGATGTCTTTTGTATAATCAGTTCTAAAGCTCCATGAAATAGCTTGATGCTTGATATTTTTTTTTGTGTAGCCTTCATGGGACTGTTACTGTTTATGCCTTTCAAAATTCCATTTCTTTATGCATTAGGAAAAATGACTCCTTCAACATCATTAGGTAGTTGGATGTCTAGTGATAACAATGATAATAGCATATATACTTGAAGATCTCTTGATGATGCTTTCTTGATACCATAATGTGATAATGCCTTACTTGCAGTCATGTAGACTGTCTTCTTGATGTCACTATTCTTCTTGAGTCTCTTGTAGAGTATATATACACTTTGAGGT
The DNA here is from genome assembly GCA_007258455.2 of Sequoia sempervirens. Taxonomy (NCBI): domain Eukaryota; kingdom Viridiplantae; phylum Streptophyta; class Pinopsida; order Cupressales; family Cupressaceae; genus Sequoia; species Sequoia sempervirens. The sequence goes on from VDFB02000003.1 coordinate 203,600,253, forward strand.
TATGAAGAACAATTTAACACTCTGATGCTCTATTTTCCCTTTAGTGTAAAGGGGTTGAATACCTCATGCAAAAGTGAATGCAAGGTACAACTAAAATAAGATATCAATGAAGTTGATTTCTTTCATTGTTTATGAGTTTGGCTCAACCCTCATGGGAGCCACATTTTTCACCACTCATAGCACTATCTATTAGTTGAAATGATCAGATTGTACATGTTCCTACACACTTAAACAAACAAATTAGAAAAATAATTGGATCTAAAATCTTTCATTGAACTTTGTGCTCCTTGAACATTTACCTTTTTTATAACTTAATCATCTGATGAATTCCTGATAGGATGTAGGTTACATTTTTGTTGGTAATATAGGCATGAGGTAGGATGTGATTTATCATTGCTCTAACACCACCTTTTAAAACTCTTGCGGGAAACCATGGAGTTTGGAGCTAAAAAAACCTGGAGACACTCAAACACAACAACTTGAAGACATTAAGTATAAAATGATCCTTCATTTCAGGAAATGACGAATCACTCTCTTTTTCATGTTTACATTATCTTCAGTTGCATAGTTTACAACTTTACTTTGTATTCATTATTTGATTATGAAAATCAAATTAAGCTACTCCCACGGCTTGTGTGGGACTTTAGTTTTTACAATATGAATAAAATAGCATTTCTTATGCAAATTTATGAATTATTCTATTATAAACACTTGCATAATAACATTGGAAATTCACAAGTAATCAGATTCTGGAATATAATGAATAATTTAGCAGAAATTTGTTACCTTTCAATGAGGAATGCAATTCAGCTCTACCTGTTTTGAGTTGTAGCTAAAAATAGGTAAGTCATCAAGCCTTCAAGAGACTTGGAGAAGACATACAAGCAGAAATTTATAGTTTCAGATCTAGAAACCAATCCAGAAGAGCAAAGCAAACTAAGAGGAGCTATGGGAAGTTATGACAGTTTTCTTGCATCCCTTAGACAAGGTGCCGATCTAAAGTTGCCACTTGTAGTGAAAATTGTTGGCTTTGTAGGTGCAACATAAGAACTAAACTTTCATCTATCTTCTGTAGCCTTTTAGAAAGAAGAGGTTTTCCAAATGGAGGAAACTCTTAAACCATTTAGATCTTACACTCACTTCTATAGTCATCAGATAGTTTCTACCAACTACGTGTGACGATGTTTTATGGAGAGTACATGACAAGGTTAGGGATTAAAACTGATGTCCATGAGAAAGAATGTTAATAAGAATGCACGACAGAGTTCAATGATAAGTTGGGCAATGGTTTTCAAGAGGATAGCCATAAATGATATAATAGAAATAAGATGACGGTGACATCACTCGTAGTAATGAGATTTCATTCATTTGCAACACCTAAGTAGTGATCAATCTACCATATCAATGCATTATGAACTAGAGTGCAAAGACAATGCTTTTAAAATAATATCATAATGGCAGAGGTTAAGTGTAGTGCACTTAAGATGTGACAATGGAAGCTCAAAATTTCATGTGATAGTTATTGAGAGAGATATTTCAAAATGAACATACATCATGAGGGTTTTTTTTTTCCATAAGACCACTAATCAGAGGTACAAGGTGTCAAAGTATCTTAATGCTTTGATTCCATGTTAGAAAATCTCAAAATAAACAAGCACAGATTTGTTGCTTTGTTCCCATTCAACTGGGAATACCCAAAAAAAAATTGTGGAATAACAAAACACAATAGATTGGAGACACACAGTTGGGCATGCAAACTTGCTTCTTCTATTAACCAGAAAATAACAATTACAAAATGTTTTCAAACTAGAAACTATGAACTACTGATAACAAACTTAATTTGCAACAATCTGGAGCTACACACACAAATTCAAAAACAATCGAGAGCTTCTCAAAGCTCACTTTACTTCTTCCTACACTAAATGATTTGGAGCTATCTGTTGCTCCTAGAAAAAACTAACTATTCCAAAGCTATATGTTGCTCCTTACACAAGTATAGAACAAACTAAAGCTATTTGTTTCCCCCTACTAACATTTTGTACTTCACTCTCAAAACATTCTTTGTTGTTGCTACAACTTCACTTCCTTGCAATATTCTTCTGCCAATATTCTGCATGTCTCTAAACTAACTGTTTCATTCCTTCTATTTTTCTTCATTCAAAAATTCCCTCTCAAAATTCAAATTCACCTAACATAATAAATTTAGTAAATTCAAAATTTCCTACCATAATAAATTTTGTGCAGTCAAGAGCAGGACAAGGATGAAAATCCCCAAAAAGAAACAGTCATTGAAAGCTCCTAATAGGTAGGTGTACTAGGGAGTTGACATGATAAAAGAAAGGGGCTCAGGCAATAAATATTTCCAACACTCCCCCTTTGACTGAGCCAACAAATAATATCATTTTTCATTCAAATCAACAACACCTAAATTTCTTCTTAGGCATTCAAAGCAATCCCTGCTCAAAGTTTTGGTGAAAATGTCTACAAGTTGTTCCTAAAACCTACAAAATTTCATTTTGATTTCACCTTTCTCAATTTCAATTCTCTTATGAAATGATACCTGATTTCAATGTGCTTGCTTCTTCCATGAAAAACTGCATTCTTTGTTAAAGCAATCGATGAAACATTGTCACAAAATATAGTTGTTCCATCCTTTTGTTCTTCCTTCAAATCTACTAAATTCCTCCTTGGCCGAATAGCTTGGCATGTTGTTGCATTTTTTGTTATATAATTAGCCTCAATTGTAGATAGGGAAACTATGGGTTGTTTCTTGTAAGCCCATGAAATGACTCCTAATCCCAAATGAAACACATATCCAGATGTGCTCTTTTTATCATCCACACTCCCTGCCCAATCACTATCTATGTAACCAAATAGCCCAAAATTATTTTTTGCACCATACAAAATGCCATATCTTTTGGTTCCATTCACATATCTCAAGATTCTTTTATCTACTTTCCAATGTGACTCTTTTGGAATCTCCATAAATGACTTCACTATGCATTATATCAGGCCTAGTTGTTGTTAAATACATCAAACTTCCAACCAAACTCTTATACATGGTTGGATTCACATTATTGTTGCAATCTTCCTTGCTCAACTTCAAACCTTTGGTTGTTGGTGTGGGGGAAATCTTTCTATCTTTCATCCTAAACCTCTTCAAAATCTATGCTGCATACTTTGCTTGAGATATAAAAATACCATCATGCATTTGCTTTACTTCTATGCCTAGAAAATACCTCAAGAGACCTAAGTCTGTCATTTCAAACTCTCTTTTCATGGCCTCTTTAAATCAACAATGAGGAAATAATTATCCCTAGTGAAAACTAAATAATCAACATACAAAACAACAATTAAAATCTTACCATCAACTGCCTTGATGTAAAGAGTGGGCTCACCATCACTTTTGTTAAATCCATTGTGTTGGTGATTTTTCTAGCAAAACCGAACAATCCTCTAAGAAGTAGCCAACTCCTATGATGAAGAACTGCTAGGTTAGTGGCCAACACAATGAGCATAGGATTTTAAGGTCTGTACTCTTTCACTTTAGGCTCTGTGAAACCTAGGAGGGTAATCCCAATTGTGCTTTCATGCAATATAATCAATTAGTAGCACATTTACACAAAATTTAATTCCTATTTATGGCAGATAAAATCAATTTCACTAAATATTTGGCAAATTTTCAAGTGAAGGATTAGCTATCTGCTAGGAATTGGGGTTAGTTCCACTTCTACTACCCTTGGAAATATTTTTTAAGTGAGTATTGTCTTCTCATAAGTCTAGGGCCAAGAACACTATTTTTTCATCTTATGCAAGATTTTATGGCAAGATAACCAGTCTCTCATCAATTGGAGCAATGGATTCAAGTATACAAGAGGATCACTAATTTACAAATTACTCACTTAAGGAAGAAACAGACTATTTTTGTATTGCTTTGCGTTTATGAAAACTCACTGTGCAAGAAACATTTACTTCTTAGAAATCCTAAGCCATTCCTTACAAATTTTATAACCCTATTCAAGCATTTTAATTAATTCCTTGAATCAAAGTTGAAAACAAAGTAATACATTCAAATGAAATATTTGAAGACAAATGATAACACCATTGGTATTTCTTATTCATAACTTCATAATGAACATACATAGGAGAGTATTGGCTTCTTGAGAGATATTTGTTTTGATAACAGTAATTTCTATAAAACTCATTTAAGATCATTACATACATGACTTTTTATCCAAGACAAACTACTGGCCTACTTCAGTATTCTATTCTAAGTGCCTTTTCTAAACTTAGCTTTTACCTAGAACCCTATTAAGACTTCAGAATCTGACCTCTGTAATAAGCCCTGAAATCCCTTTTATATAATAAGGAAGCAAAAAGCATCAGGCTTAATTACATTTACATTCTATTTCATTTAAACCAGAATTTGAGATATTCTTAGTTTGTTATATGCAATTGTTTGAGGAAAATGGAGTAAAAGACCGCATTCCATATTCCCTAAATGAAGACACGCCAGCTCCTCGAAAGGTAGAGTTTGTTGTAACTATGTTGAATCCCCATCCTTGTTGACCAAAGAAGATTCTCCAATAGTAGCTCCAACACAAACTTGTATATTATCCAGAAACAACATACGTGCCACCAAGGTTAACTAGTCTAGCACTTCTCCTACATACCAGCCCGAAAACATTCCACCTAAGCACATGAAACAAGAAATTAAATGAGTGTTGAATAGGAAAATCCTAACAGAGAGGGCATGGTTTCGTCAAAAACAAAAATAGGCCACAATCATCACTTAGATTCATCAACCTCAAAGGATATTTTCCCATGTTTTTCTCATGGTGGGAATGGAGAAACTGTCAGCACCTCTTTGTCAGAATTCATCGATAGTACTAGGGAGAGGGAATAATAATCACCCTCTGGATTAGTGTCACCCTCATTGTCTAAGGGGTTATTAGAAACCTCACATGGAGAATTGCATTCCTTCAGATAGGCCTTATAGTGCTCACTCTCTCTCCTTGCCTTCTTTTTATATTTCACCATCATCTTCTCTTTGTGTTTGACCAATTCTTCTAAAACTATTTGCTCTCGTGGATGGTAATTTTCCTTGGTACTATAATTCTTGAATTTCCTAAATCCTGCTCTTCCTTTTGGCATATCAAGAGATTTATTTATTCCACTTTCATTCTCAAGACCTTCCTTAGGCTCAAACAAACTCAGCTCTTTAAACTCTTGAATCATCATGACAGACCTACTTACCTAGAATGTCCACACACTTCTCAAGAGAATTCAATTCCCACACACTTCTTTATTAGCCTTTGACCCTCATTCATTGTAAAATGAATTATGACAAGGAAGATCAATCAAGTAATCTGCATTAAATAGGCAATTTGAAGCATGCAGGATTAATGACTTGAAATCTCCTTACGCGAGCAAGTTGATAACTTTCAACTCAGTATTGAATCTAATTTGTTGCTTTTAAAGCACTTAAAAATTCATCCATGGTGATATGAGTCTTTTTTTATGTCCTTAGCAACTTGCTCGTAGAAAACAATGATGCTAGCTCAAGTGTTGTGATCTGTCAATACACTTCATTAATATTGGTGAAGTACACAAGAATAGTTTTTCTTAGAGGGAAACTTTCTCTATACACTTCATCACTTCATCACTAATCCTAAATTTTAATGAGATTATTTATGTGGTGATCTTCATTCCATTGGATTATCCTACTTTAAAACTTTATCAACGGTCCCTCAATCCTCTCGTTGCTTTCCTTTTTGCTTTATGTTAAATCTTCAGGATTTTTCCACGTTGTCCGTTCCATGTAGTGACCATCACTTGTTGATGATCTACTTTGTCTTTGCCTCACTCTATCAGTGATGTAGACATCCTGGTGATGATCTTTAGCCCCTAGTGATGAGCCTAGTTTTTGGTCTAGTTTTGAGTATAATTCATAGTCTATTTGTTGGTTGATGTCATGAACTTTGATGATTTAATGTTGGTATTTGCATAATGTTTCCCTTAAGCCATTGACATTTGAAATTATCCTATCTTTGCAAGCTTTAATGACATTTGGAATATTATGTGGGTTACCTATATTGATTTTGCATGTGGTCAATGAATGATTTGTAGAGTGGTTATAGATGTGCATTTATTATGTGTACTGACCTTGACATGCAGATTTAATACACCAAGTTGAGGAAGACACCACTAGCTGGGCATGTGCCATAACATCTAGATGAGGAATCACTCCAAGTCAAAGGCAACTGAAGGGAAAATATTCTTGATGCAACTGAATGTAACCACCTTGTAGTGGACCTTAATGATTGAGCATGCATAGGCATTACTACTGTGTTGGATTTGCATCTAGACTTGCATGTCTAACCAAATTCTATGCTTGCATAACCGCCACACTCCACTTTCCCTTGTTTTCCTTAAATGGTGTCCTCCCAGTCATGGAGTTGACTGCCTTATTTAGTTGTAGTATAAATAATGATTTGATGCTCCTTCTTCAGTAGGTTGCACGATTTGATATTGTACTCTCATTCTCCAGTTTTAGTGATACCGATACATTACTCTTTTGTATGCATGATTCACAGTGAATAAAATAAAGTTTTGAGTTCAAGCACTTGAGTTCTTATTAGTTTAGAGGATACTTATCCAAGGGGGGCCACTTGGTGAGTAATCTATCTTATTATTTTAGCATTAGCTTAGTATTACTTGTTGTTTAGTACTTAGTTAGAAATTTGGCATTGACTGCTCCTCTAGCCACTAGAATTCCATTTTGTGACTATTCCTTTAGCCAAAGCAAATAGAGTAGTGTCATTTTCATTGCTTAGATTTTCATTCCTGTTATGCATTTCACCTTAGCATAGTCATTGATTGATATTCAGATTTGTCTCTTTCCCTTTCAAGCAATTTAATTTTAGTATTGTGTTTCTTAGTTGTAGAATGCAATGGCTACTTTGAGTTCCTAGTGCACGTATTGTGTTGACCCTATTCAAGTTCACATCCCTAGGTTGAAAAGTTAAATGTACCTTCATAATGATTGAGATAGCTATTCAGGTTAGATGTCCAATCTTTGAGCCATGGTTGTAAAGGCTTAGTTATTAAAATCATTGTAGGAGGCCAACATTTTTGGCACCATTGTCGGGGATGGTGTCAAGCTAGGGAGTCTTTTGGAGTCATTGGTATTTTTCCTTGTTGTAGTGTTTTTGGAAGTTGTTCTTAGTCTATCCTCATTTAGGAAGTAATGACCCCCCTTATTCCTTACCAATTCTTTGTGTGAGTTGACTGATAGTGAGTGATACTGCATGCATAGAACAAGGAGAAGGGATGCTTATGGGAGATTCCTTCCTAATAATCCTAATCCATTCCAGCTAGTTGACTATCAGAATCTACCAGAAGAAGAAGAAACTACATGCCCCTTTGTTGATGCATATCCTGATCTGACTAGCGCTAAAGTCTCCTCTAAAGATCAAAATCAGCGTGTGAACCCCTTTGCTTTGGGACAACATTAAGCAACCATGGGTGATGCAAATGGGAATAGACCCAACCAACCAGCTTTTCCTTTCCCCATTGCCCATCAGAATGAAGTTGACAACATCAAGAACGTTCCTACCTTAGCACTCCCAAATTTTTATGGACTTCTCACAGAAGATCTCGATACCTTCTTGGAACATAGATTTTTGGGAACCCAAATGTTGGCTCTTGCACTTCTAGGGTTTTTCACCTAAAAGGAGAGAGATTTGGGTCCAAAAATGCTTATGTAACATTCAAATTAGGATGTGTGCAATGTGTTATGATGTAAATTCACTTACCTAAATGCAAATGGCTGATTAAAATGAACTAAAATGAATGCAAAAGTGCAATTTAGACTATGTTTGAAAACACATTATGATATGCAAATAACTATGTAAATGAAGAAATTGTGCAGAACATGAGGTACAGCGGTAAATCTAAGTGCACCTGGATGATGTGTGAGATTTCTAGAGTGTTTGGAATGTTGATTAAATTTACTAATTTTTCACAATGGGACTCATTCGCCCAAGGTGGCGAATCAGTCCTCCTACTGATGAAAAACTATTGGGAATTGATTTTTGTCTGTCAGGATCTGAAATTTGACAAAACTTAAGTTTTCAGTCCAAAGGTGGGACTCATTCGCCATAGGCAGTGAATCAATCCTCTCCCAAATTTTTGAAAAACTAGGAGACAACTTTGCAACACCAAATCTTGGAATGTCTGCTTGTCAGGTTGTCGAAGTCAAATCTACAGAAAATGGACAAATAAGTCTCTCCAAGCTTGAATTTGACTTATGTTGACTTGAAGCACCTAGTTGACATAAAAATCAATCTTCAACACCTAATAACCTGTCAAATCTACAAATAAAAGGTTGCAAATACACAAGCAAAAGGGGAAAAATGATTAGGGTTAGTGAATAGGGTTTTTCCTTGGTCAAACCCCACTTTTGGTAATTAAACCCTTGAAAAGATAATGAAGTGCAAGAGAAAGATAAAGTAGTAACATGCAAATGATATCAACTCTCCTAACTCTTGATCTTGTAATTATGAAGTAATGTCAATGGCAGCTTCAAAGTGCTTGAAAAGTGCTTGAAAAGATATTGTAGAATGCTTGAATGTGTTAGGAAGATTGAATGAGGAGATGTAAAATGAGGTGAAAATAACTTATTTATACAATTCTTGTGCCTTACTATCCATTCATACCTCATCACAAGCCGACATCAAGTGATTTTTAATAAAATCCTGAAAGGAAATTTGAAATATTTTGAATTTGGGGTCAAGGGGAACTCATTTGCCACCCATGGTGAATGGGTCCCACCTAGGACCTAAAAACAAGTGTCAGGAATAATGTTGTATTTAATGTTGTTTGTTGCGATAATATGCAAAAATGCAATTAATTAAGTCATATGAGGGCATAAAAAGAAAAAAATAAAGCATGAGAAAGGTGTAAATAGGGAAGATGTGCCTAGAAAAGTGTGAAGCTTGTTACAAGACTTTACAACACTTCAATATAGGACTTGTTGATGATTAAAAAGGTGATTTTTAGGTAAATTGCATTAAATAGAGTCTAGAAGAATATAGAAATGTCTTACAACACTTCACAACACCTTCACAAGATGTTGTTCTTTGAATTTAGATATCTAAATAAGCATGTTCAAGCCATGTTACAACATAAAGTCAAAGCAACATAGTTCCAACACCATGAAAATGACAAAGGGACATTTTTCTATGGCACATTTAGCCCCCACTTTAGTGAGAGAATGAACCTACTTCAAACTCACACTAAAGTAGCCATGAACATCGAGGGAAGGGTTCAAATGCACTTACATTAGCAAGATGGAATACAATGATCAAGATGGATGATCAAGCCCCCGAGATGAAGATCCCATTGCAAACAAAACATAATGATAAAGAACACACAAGTGTTGAAAAGAATTGAATGAAGCTTCTATCATCAATCCAACTAGTTGTGAAAAGAGATCTAGGCTGATTATTTGAAAAAGAAAATGTGTACTCACTTTGGGGCCATGGAACTAGTTGTTCGCAGGGTGAGAAGACCCAAAAAGTAAGAAATAGATGCTAGTTGGTATGCATGAGCACAAACACAAAGGTGGCTATGGGGAAAATTCATGCCGCTAGTCGGGCTTCCTGCTCAACCATGTTAAAATTATACCACTTGATAACTTTAACAAGGTGCCAAAAAGAAAAAGGAAATGTAAATTTTAAGCTTTAAACAATACGACACTAGGGTATGTGCAGGATCATCATGGAAAAAAAGGCCCTTAAGTGGCAAAAAATTCGGAAAAAATAGAGTTAGGCAACTTGATGTAAAAAATTGATTAAGGTATCTATATTATTTAAAAATATGTAAGAATAAAATCTAGAAAATTGAATGTAGTTTCTAAACTACTAGGTTTATTCAAAAACAAATCTATTTGGTGAAATTTCAATCAAAGTAACACTTAAATTTTAGGGAAAAAATAAGATAGGTGTGTGCATCTAACCACCCTAACCACAATAAAATGATGATATTTTTATAATATTTTAGATATAAGTAGAGGACTCATGTCCAGATGTGAGGCATATTTTTGTAATTTTTTCCAAGTAAATAATTAATTATGAATTTTTATTACAACTTTTAAAAATATAAAAACTTCGTATGTCGACCACCTTAACTTGGTCAAAACTTCATGAAATTCAATTTTTTTAATCCTATAGTATGTGAAGCATAGAATGTGATGCATGTTTCGGATTCAAAAATGTGATATCGTTTGAAAGCTATAGATATTTTCAATCAACCTATCAATCAGGACTTTAGTCATAATTCAAATAGAAAATGAATAATAATTATTTATTAAATTCAAAGTAAAGAATAATTTATATTGGTGGAAATCTAAGAATATCCTTTAAAACCCTTTTCATTTCATCAATTTTGAGTAAAAAAAGCAACCACATACACATCATATCACCACTTTTTGGCTCATCATGATCTACATACCCACTACAAGCATGCAAGTTATGTTATGCAAGGTGTCCAAGAAATGCAACAATATAAAATGCAAAAATGTAATGTGAAATATTGTTCAAAGGAGTCTTGTTCAGCTTATGCAAAGTCACTTAGGGAACATTGTGTCTAATGTCTCCAAGAGAGCACCAATCAAAAGAATAGTATATTCACAACTTAGGGGATGCAATGTGTCACATCAAGTCACCAAGAGGAATGTAATATACTAAGATAGATCACACTTATGAAGGACATTGCACCCAATGTCTTTCACAAAGTAACAAACACATCATGTAAACAACAAGGTTACACTAAGAAGCATGAATGCACTATGAAATAATGGTAATGTGTGCCCCCACTTTAAAGGAATTTCTACACATAATTCTGTGAGAAATTACTTGAAAGTAGAGAAGAAAAGAAAATGCAAAAGAAAAACAAGACATGAGAGAAAACTTGGGAAGCTCTATGCCAAGTCATATGTTTCAAAGGTAGGTTGCGTCATGTCAAGGAAAATGAAAAACAAAGAAAGGGGGAAACAAGAAAATACACCAAACACATAAGGGATATATGGATTTGGGGTCAATATGTTCGTTGTTGCAATGTTTTTGTATGAAACAGTTTAGAACTATCATCATTCCCCGAATACATAGAACGAGAAGAATGACGCAAAGAGATCAAAAACAAAAGAAAAAGAAAGGTTGTTTTGGGTCAACATGGAAGAAACATTGTGGTCTCGATGCTTTGCATCATCCCCAAAAGGAAAACACAAGAAAAAATAAAGGAACAAAAAGGAAAAAAAGCTTTTGGGTCAACATGAAGGAGACATTTTGATCTCAATGTCTTGTGTCATCCCCAAAAGGAAAAACACAAGAAAACACAAAGGAAAAAAAGGAAAAAGGACCATTTGAGTCAACATGGAAGAGACATAGGGTGTCTCTATGCTTTGCATCATGCCCAAAAGGAAAACACAAAACAAAAATGAAAAAGACAAGGACCGTTTGGGTCAAAATGGAAGAGACATAGGGTGTCTCCACGCTTTGCATCATCCCCAAAAGGAAAACACAAAACAAAAATGAAAAAGACAATGTACAACATATAGAAGAAGAGAGAGATGAATAGAAGAATTGTACAAAGAGAGGAAACATCAAACGTATGATACGGGGGAACACAATACACACAAAAAATGATGATAACAAGGCTAGCTAGGCAAATGCAAGTCAACCATCTAACAAGTCATCCACCTCCCAATCATGTTCAGTGTAAGGCGGTTGACTATCCAAAGGAGAAATCACAAGTGTCGAACTAGGATTTGTACCAAGTTCTTCACTTGGTGGAGAGGTTTTATCATTTAAGCTCATTGTAGATGAAAATAAAGAGTTAAAATCATTGTGTATTTTTTTTTCTATTTTAGCGATCATCACATCTTCATCGTCATCATCAAGATTGATAACGATGGGAGGACGAAGGGTGATTTCTAAGGATGGATGTATCAAGAGTGGTTGTTGTCGAATAGGTTCAGGTTGTTGTGAAGGTTGGATTGGATCCTTAGGTGGTGGGTTAGGAAAGGTGGGGTGGTCATCGATTTCTTCTGTCAAAGGTGGATGTGGATTGTCTTTGTTTTCTTTTATGCCAGATTGACGAGCGAGGAGACGACGATGACGATGACGTTCCCTAGCAGCACAATTTCTACTAATGCAATTTTGGATTTGTTGAGGTGTAAGAGTGGATTGATTCATCATTGGTTCTTCTACTTCCAAAGAGGGAAGAACAAAAGAAGCTGAAGAAGACAGATCAACCAATTTCTCTTTTTATTAATACACTTGTTTAACATGAGGCAGGATGGCATTAGGTTCAATTTCACATGGTCGTTTGGATGATGGCAGAGAAGTGTCTAAGGGTGTTTGTTCAGAAGGTTTTATAGTGTGTTCAATATCAAAGTCAGGTGTAATCATGGTTTCATCTAGGATGGTTTGGGTGGAGGTGGATGGAGATGTGTTACGAAGAGATAATTTAGCTAGATTCTTGGCTTTAAAATTTTGATAAGGAATGTAAAATAAGTCCTTACAAGGTGTAATAGGCCCTCCATGGGTTCAATCCAAAAGGCTTCTAATTAAAAATTACCTTTGGAAAATAAAGGATTAAAGCCACTGTGGTGTATAGTGAATACATCATTGCCATGTGGAAACTTCAAGCACTTATGAACAATTGATGGGACCGCTTTCATGGAGCGAAGCCAAGGAAGGCCTAGCCATAAACAAAATTGGTTAGATTGTGGAATAATGGAAAATGTTACCTCTAAATTCTTAGGACCTATGTGTAAAGTAGCATGATTGATCCAATCATAGGGCATGAAAAAACATTGTTTTTTAATCCATACAATCAATTTATTATAGTCATCTTGATATAGATCATGTAACACTAGAAACTCCTTTGTGATCACGTTCTCACAACAAGCAGGATTTATTAATATCCCATTAGTGGGTTTATCATAGATTCTGCTAGCTATGTAGAGAGGACCATCAGGAAGCTTTTGTAGTATGTCCTTAGTAGAAAAAATAAATATCAAGAGATTTGGTGGTTTGTCCCTTGCAAGGGATAACGTCTATCATAGCTACAAGTTTATCCATAGGACTATCATGGGTAACAAAAGGAGGTGTATCAGGTTGTTCATTGTGTGTATCAACAGTCATTACATCAAGCTTCGAAGATGCACTAGCCTTGAAAAATGAGGTAGTGTGTTTAGACATAGGGTTGGTGAATATTTGCAAATTTTGGTTAGGGGGTGCAACGGACTTATTGCCTTGATCATTAACACCCATAATGGTCAATTCACCTAAATCAATGATGTCTTGAACTAAATGTTTAAGATGCATGCAGTGTTCGGTGTCATGTCCAGTTTGACAACAAAAATGGCAATAAGTGTTGGGTTCAATGAAGGTAGGTGGTAAGGGTTGAATAGGATCAAGTGGGCGAACAGGTGGTAAGGTGAGCATGCACTTTTGAATTAATTGGTTCATTGTATGATGAGGGTGTCGGGTAAAGGAGTGAAGTGTCTATTTGGATCACCATAATAATAAGGCATGAATATCTTTGTAGCGGCCATTGAATTTTGAACTTGTTGAGTTGGTTGTGGTTGTGACGAAGGAGGAGGATTAAATTGTAAAAAGCCTCGATTAGGTTTGTGGGATTTTTGCATGTGATTCCGGTGTTGATTGTTGTTTTCAGGTTTGTCAACTCAGCTAGAAGTGGATTTTGACTCATGACTTGAAACCAAATTTTGATAATCACATAAGGTTGTACATAAATGCATGAATGAAGGAAATTTCATCATGGTAAGTTTATCTTGAAGGTTGGTGTGCAAATTATCAATAAACATCTTTTGCAAATGTGCATTTGGAATTTTGACATCAACTTGAGCATATAAGGATTGGTAACGGGAGATGAAATTGGTCACTTTTTCATCTGTGTTTTTCTACATCTCATAAGGTCAGCCATTGTCTTTTTAGGTGTCATGTGCACTTGAAAGTGACTAATGAAAGCTTCCACAAATTCGTTAAAGGAATGGATGGAATGATTCAAAAAGTTGGAAAACCATTCTAAAGCGGTATCTTTCATAGTCTTTGGAAAAAGTTTTGCTAAAAGTTTATCATAAAGGAAAAAGTCACTACACAAAGTAGTATAAGCATTGGCATGGTTGATAGGGTCTCCTTTTCCTCCATATTTCTCAAACCTCAGCATTTCTATCCCTTGTGGCATCAGGGTATGTAAGATTTCTAAGGATAAGGGGCTGCTACGGACAATATATGTGGGTGGAGCGGTTTGACCTTGACTAATGGAGGAAAGTTGATGTTGCATGGATGAAACAGTGTTAAGGAGTTGTGTAAGAAAAGGATCGGGATAATGGGGTTGAGGTGGAAGGGAAATGGTGATGGAGTGTAAGTGATGTTAGGGGAGGTGAAAGGAATGCTAAGGGGTGTGAATGTGGTGGAAGGAACTTGCAGTGCCACAAAAGAAGTAGGAATGCTAGTGGAAATCGGGAAAGAAGTACCCACATAATTAGGTTGATGCGTAGTTGTGTGGACTTGTGGATTGGTGTAAGTTGGTATGGAGGCTATAGTTGAAGGAGGAGGAACTTGAGGTGGGCCTTGGCTTATAGGAATGTTTTCGGATTGAGTATTTGAAGAGGCATGTTTATTGTAAATCTCGGCAAATTGTTTCAACACTTGTAATCCATTATCACTCTCAATTAAGAGATGAAGGTTCTCAATAGTAGGTATAGCAGTGGTGGAAATATTTTCAAGTGACAAATCTTGTTGTAAATGTGCAAAGTCCTCATGAATATTAATGACCTTTTCTTCCGGGAGGGATTTGTTTTGATTGTCAACATGCATAGGATGGAAAGGAAAAGGCATGGAAGTGGTATTGTCAGGTCCTAATGCACCATTGTCCATACCAGGAGTAGAAGCTTGTGAGATCCCAAGGTCCACAACAAAAGTGCTATCGCGGGATGCCATGAGTCTAGAACTTCTTCTCACTAAAGTATTATCAACAGGGCACCAAACACTCATGCAAGTACCACAAAGAAGGGGTGGATGAATATGAAAGATAATCTAAGAATGTAAAATGCAAATGATAGAAAATCTACTAACTGTAACAGAGATGCAAATACAAAAAATAGAAATGCAGTAAAATGCCAAAAAAAGCATAGAACTACTATCTAAAAAGTGCAGAGGAACTGATTCGCCCTGGGTGCGAATGATTCCCAGGATGCAAGTTTTTTTGTGTTTTTCAAAATTTTAAGGATGATTTAAATATTCTACAGAATACAATTACAGATGCAGAATGCAGATTTTTACTTTTTTCAATGAAATTGAATGCAAAAATGAAAACTAAATGAATGTTTCACTAATGCAAAATGAAAGGTCCTAGAATGTAATAACAACTCAATACCCTAATTGAATGCTAATGCAAATGGAAACTAGGATGCAAGATATGAATGCAATCAGAAATTTAAAGTGTTCAAAAGTTGGGTTCACCAAAATGGAACATAGATTTTTGGGAACCCAAATGCTGGCTCTTGCACTTCTAAGGTTTTTCACCTAAAAGGAGAGAGATTTGGGTCCAAAAATGCTTATGTAACATTCAAATAAATATGTGTGCAATGTGATATGATGTAAATGAACTTAACTAAATGCAAATGACTAATTAAAATGAACTAAAATGAATGTAAAAGTGCAATTTAGATGATGTTTGAAAACACATTATGATATGCAAATAACTATGTAAATGAAGAAATTATGCAGAACAAAAGGTACAGGGGTAAATCTGAGTGCACCTAGATGATGTGTGAGCTTTCTGGAGTGTTTGGAATGCTTGTGAAATTTAATAATTTTTCACAGTGGGACTCATTCGCCCAAAGGTGGCGAATCAGTCCTCCTACTGATGAAAAACTATTGGAAATTAATTTCTATCTGTCAGGATCTGAAATCTAACAAAACTTGAGTTTTCAGTCCTAAGGTGGGACTCATTCACCATAGGTGGCAAATAAATCCTCTCCCAAATTTCTAAAAAACTAGGAGACAAATTTGCAACACCAGAACTTGGAATGTCTGCTTGTTGGGTTGTCAAAGTCAAATCTGCAAAAAACGGACAAATAAGCCTCTCCAAGCTTGAATTTTACTTATGTTGACTTGAAGAACCTATTTGACATAAAAATCAATCTTCAACACCTAATAACCTATCAAATCTGCAAACAAAAGGCTGCAAATACACAAGCAAAGGGGTAAAAATGATTAGGGTTAGTGAATAGGGGTTTGCCTTGGTCAAACCCTACTTTTGGTAATTAAACCCTTGAAAAGATAATGAAATGCAAAAGAAAGATAAAGTAGTAACATTAAAATGATATCAACTCTCCTAACTCTTGATCTTGTAATTCTGAAGTAATGTCAATGGCAGCTTCAAAGTGCTTGAAAACTACTTGAAAAGATATTGTAGAATGCTTGAATGTGTTATAAAGATCGAATGCTTGAATGAGGAGATGCAAAATGAGGTGAAAATCACTTATTTATACAATTATTGTGCCTTACTATCCATTCATACCTCATCACAGGCCAACTTCAAGTGATTTTTAATAAAATCCTGAAAGGAAATTTGAAATATTTTGAATTTGGGGTCAAGGGGGACTCATTCGCCACCCATGGCGAATAGGTCCCACCTAGGACCTAAAAATAAGTGTCGGGAATAATGTATTTAATGTTTTTTTTGGGGATAATATACAAAAATACACTTAATTAAGTCATATGAGGGCATAAAAAGACAAAATAAAGCATGAGAAAGGTGTAAATAGGGAAAATGTGCCTAGAAAAGTGTGAAGGCTTGTTACAAGACTTTACAACACTTCAATATAGGACTTGTTGATGAGTAAAAAGGTTATTTTTAGATAAGTTGCATTAAATTGAGTCTAGAAGAATGTAGAAGTGTCTTACAACACTTCACAACACCTTCACAAGACGTCGTTCTTTGAATTTTGATACCTAAATAAGCATGTTTAAGCCATGTTACAACATAAAGTCAAAGCAACATAGTTCCAACACCATGAAACAAGACCTAAAAGGCCATAAAAATGATAAAGGGCCATTTTTCTACAGCACACTTCTTATTTGAGTTGACATACTCTGCACAAGTTATGATTATACTACTAATGCCCATAGGCTTAATCTATTTCCTACCACTTTGAAAGAGGTTGCATTAATATGGTTCATGAGCCTAGGAAAAGATACTGTGGAAACTTGGGAAGACATGCAGACAAAATTCCTTGATAAATACAAGGAATATTTCAAGGGAAGTGACATGAGAGGGGGTGAAATTTTTAGGATGCATTAAAAGGAAGATCAGAGCCTAGAAGATTACATTGCAAGGTTCATGTTTTGCCTACAAAATTCCCCACACCATGCACTTAATCAGGACTCACAAAAGTTACTTTTCCTGAGAGTAATCAATGACAATTGCACTAATGCCTTGGACCTCATGGAAGGAGGAGATATCTCTCAAGTTCCTTGGGAGGATATCAAGAAAATATGCCAGAATTACTCTAGGGAAGCTTTAAAGAAAGGGAGAGCTTATCAATCTTCCATGGGTAAGTCAACTACCAGTGGAGTTTCAAGAATGGAGATCACTCATTTGTTGGCAGACTTCAAGCAGGACATTATCAACAATCTAGCTACTCAACTAGATACACTTCATGCCAAGAAGAAGCAAGAGGAGGTAGAGACAATGTTGAAAAAGTATTGCCCCCACTGCAGACAAAAGAACGACTGTAGATGTAATATGGTAGCTAATCTTGAAAGAAAGCAGGTTTCATCTGAGTTCAAGCCAATTTAGATTGAAGAAGACCAAGTCTACTATGTTGCACAAAGGAAGCCTTGGGCTCCAAGACAAGGTATGCCACCAGATCAACTATCCTATGTTGGACCATATTTTAACTCATATTAATCTGGTAACCAATGGCAGCCCCCATATCCACCCAATTATGGAGGATATCCACCACAACCTTGGACTAACCCTCCAAATGCTTCGCCCAATCATCAGAGTTCTCCACCCCAATGGCAGCAACCTTAGGGGAATTGGCAACAATTTCAAGGGCATTGGCAGCCACCTCCAGGAAATTAGTAGAAAACAAATCAATGGAGAGGAGAGCAGGAATGGCCTACTCAGACAACCAATTACATGCAACCACCTTCTCAGCCCCAACAACCTGTTATAATGCCTCCACCTATTAATCCAAGCTCAAATGCACCTAAACCTACTTAGCTACTAGCTCAGCCCAAACCCAATCCAAATAACAAACCACGGCAGCAACCTACATATTTTGTTGATTCAAATTAATTCCCTAAATATGTTGTGAGTGTAAGTAAAATCCACCTGTGTTCAGAAACCACTCTACCGGCCCCTTCCAAGCCCATCATTACTGAACTTCCTGTGGAAGAGGAGGAGGAGCCTTTGAATGATCCTATTCAGCCAAATGCACCTAAAAATTCTAAACCAATCCAAGCCAAGCAGACCAAGCAAGAACCACCATTTCCTCAGAGATTGGAAGTTTCCAAGAAGAAAGAAGAAAAGGAGGATACCACCTTTGATATCTTGGATCAGCTGAAGCATATATGTGTTCAGATACCCCTATTTCAGGCCATAAAGGATGTTCCAATCTACAGCAAAGCAATCAAAGAAGCCTATCTCAAGAAGCTAGGTAGGAAAAAGAAAGACCCAACTACAGTTCATGTGGCCGGCTAGCTAGCTGATATCATGCTAGGAAAAGTTACTATTCCCAAGTATAATGACCCAGGCATTCTTGTGGTAGCAATTGTCATAAACGGGATTCAAGTAAAGAATGCTCTGATTGATTTAGGGGCAGCAATAAATGTAATGACCAAAGACATCCTGCAACAACTAAACATTGCAAGTATGAGATCTACTCCTACTATTTTGCAGCTTGTTGATAGCTCTCCTATTAAGCCTAATGGTGTAGTGGAAGATCTTGTGGTAGTTCTAAACTCCTAGGAATACCCAGCAGATTTTATGTTTCTTTCTCCTAACACTAACTCATTTGACTACAAAATATGACGAAACTTTTTGACGAAAGATGTACAATTAGATGAATCATTGGGTACATGTGTACTTAATGTGTACTTTTTCAAAAAAAAAAAATAGTGCCCGATGTTCATTGAAATTTTGATGAACGTCAAGCACAATTTTTTAAAAAATTTGAAAAGGCACAGAGGTGCTTGGCAAGGTTCTCCCCCCATTTTTAACTGTCGATGGTTGGAAAGCACACAGAGGCGCTTGGTAAGGTTCTCCATCCATCCACAACCATTGATCATTTAACTCTCCTTCCAAAATGTCTACCTTTTGTTAATATCTGCCCTACTTTCATGATCTTTTTTATCAGCAACATAAATAGAGATTTGTGCAGAATCTTGAGGTAAGTTGCATTTCTCTCACCGTTAATGGCTTCCACTCCATATTTTACTACTTTCCCCGTCGCTAATGTTTTATGCCCCTCTACTATGAATATATTGAAGCAGCAGTACACAACTTGGGGTTTCCTGAAAAATTTCCTGCGACCTCGGCCCATTTTATCTCATTGGCATCATTGACAGGTCGACACAATTTTCAAAAAAATTGTAGGTAAGCCACTTCCCATTATTTTAGTTTATTGTAATTTTTTAACCTTTTTCATTACAGAAACCATTTGCATCTGCTTCAAATTTTCTAGGCTTTTTTTTTTAAGCAAATCCATTTCGTGTTTACCTTGCCATCGTTGTATTGTAATTTTAGCCTTTTATTTTGTATTATCAATCTGTAGACATTCCTAGTATCCACTACCTTAAATGGTTGCATTCCTATTAGAAAAACCTTCTCGGTGATATTGGAAGACTTCTGGTGCCCTCCAATAACAAGTTCCCATGCTGACTTCAGGGGACCAGAAACTATAAAGCCTTAAATTGGACTCCCCAAAATCACACAGCTTAACTCGCTTGTACCCTTAAGAAATTTTTTTTTTCAAACACACACCTATCAATTCAACAATGAAAGTGTTTTGCAGCTTTGTGTGCACAACAATTTCCACTTGCAATAGAGATTCAAAATCCTCACAAAATATGGGGATCTCCTTAACAACAACCTTCACTCCAAGCCATAAACCCTCGTACACTTCTCCAAAAGAACCATGTCCAATAACTGCAAGTTTAGGAAACAAATCTTTGGCATCTATTTGCAACCATGAAGACACACGGACAAAAGAGAAGCCAACATACAACTAAAACTAATATTTGACATTGAGTCATTTCTTTAAATATTCAGGAAAAACAAAGCATTGGTGAAATAGCTCAATACTCCACCCCCACAAGCAGAAGAACTTCACTTTCCAACCCAGTATTCTTAGTCATTCTTTGGACAATTCAAGTCTTGTTTCTGGAAGCAATAGTGGACTTACTAGCGTAGCCCTAACTATAATAGTGTTAGATATTTATTCACACTTGTCTGTGCTTTACTTAATCTTTTGGAAGGTTGGCACAAAATCTTATGTAGTTCCATTCAAGACATCCTACTTTCCAAAAAAATTAGCTACACAGACTACCAAAATATCAAATGACCTATTTCTATCCCTAGTGAATACCTAGCTTCTAATTACCTTATTAGCTAACTAGACATTTTTTCAACATCGGGACCAACAACACCAATCTTTTTATTGTTGCGGATGCCTTATATGAATTTTTAATCTTCTTAGGATTCAATAGTCATTCAACTGTGCGGCCTGTAGTTGCAGTGGAGAGAATTGTGTTCTACAGAGAAAGGGTTGCAAGAATGTACTCTGCAATACCCTATGCTCTCAGTCAGGTTAGTTCCCTTTCTTAAGATTCCATTTTTTTCCATGAATCAAAATTTCTAGTCACATGCAAAGCACAATATATACCTATAGCCAATTCAATTTTCCATTGAAGTAAATCCCTTTTTTATGTGCAATTTTCTTCCAATTCTCATGTTTCTTCATATAAAGTAGACCACTTTATCTATATGGTTAGTTTACTCGTGTTAAAATGTGTGTGGGTGCCCAAACTCACCATGATGTGAATATTGTCGATACAACAAAATGTTAAAACAAGGCAAACATATAGTTATTGTTAATTTATAACAAATATGGATCTCTGTTTTTTCTATTTCTATGATAGATTGTAATTGACCTTTCATGTCATTGAAGAATTTATTATCAACGTTGACAAACAATAGAAGCTAATAGAGAAGAATAGTATGCAGAATAGAACTGTTTTTTTTTCATTTTTATATTTGATGCAGAAAATTCCAAAATGGTGGTTTTGGTACTACTGAATATACCATGTTTCATGGACTGTGTATGGTCTAATTGCCTCATAGTATGGAGGTGTCACAGACCAATTACAGGTGACTGTGAAGGTTCCAAACCACTAAATTAGTTTGTGGAGGATTATTTTGGATACAAGCATGATTTCTTAAGTAGATTCGCTATAGTTTGGTAGAGTCATTGTAGTTTGGATACAAGCATGATTTGCTATGGCATGATAAAAAAAACTCTACACAAGTTTTTACCAAAAACATTCCAACTCATTCCCTTGGACAATGGAAATTTCATGTCTTTAATCAAACATTTGTTTGGTGGAAACTTGTTATCATGGATGGCTAGATTTGTTGTTGTAGTATTTTATAATGTTTTGGATATGTTAGAAGCCACCAGATTCATAGTATAGAAAATCATTATGGTAATCAGTATATGTAAAGCCACCATATTTGCTCTTGCAGGAACCTTTGGCTAGGTTTTGGAATGTTGGGATAGAGAAGGAACGAAGTTTTTTGCTATAAAAATTGTTCATGGAATAGATAAGTACCATGAAGCAACAAAGGCTGAAATTAGTGTGCTTCGTGAAGTCACCAAATATGATCGAAATGGAACAAGGTATCCATCCTCTATTGAAACAACTTATAAAATTTTCATTGATCTAAATTTTTAAATGCTCCCTATCTCATTGTTGTTATTCGAATACATTCCTTTTTTAAAACCCAGGCCATAACCATTGCAATTTCTTATATATAGTTACTACTTTCTAGTGTCTTTCCAAATTTGCTTTGTGGCTCATGATGTGAATGCAAATTCTTTGTTGTAGGTGTGTTAAGATGTGGAACTGGTTTGACTATCACAATCACACCTGCATTGTATGTGTCATATCTCTTCAATAATTTCTAGATATTTTTTTCTGGTTGAAGAAGCATATCAATTTTTATGTTGGTTATAAACAACACTTTGTTAATGAAGGTTCATCTAAAGAGGAAATATGTTATTGGAATTATTTTTTTATAGGTTTTTGAGAAGCTTGGACCAAGTTTATATGATTGTCTCAGGAAAAATAATTATGCTCCATTTCCCATTGATGTTGTTAGGGAGCTTGGTAGACAACTTTTGGAGTATGTGGCATGTGCGTAGACAAAACTCTTAACTATCCTTTTTCATTGAGTAATGCCAACTTTAGAATTTGATGTGTAGGGAATTAGTAAAGTCAAACTATTTGCAACTATTGTTTTCTATTAATAAATGCATCTTTATCAATCAATCTTTCCACCCAAGCAAGTAATTTAAAGTTTTGGATCTTAAGGATGATGTTTGCAGTTGAACTATTGTGCCTCTTGCCATGATGGAAAGAGTACTAGGGCCTTTACCCCAACATATGATTCATAGATTAGAGTGAGTTGCTTACTTGAAAGTTATCTTGTTTCCTTTTTGTTATGCTAGATTTGTCATTTAGAAGCTTTTAGTTAAGTTCTAATAGTTCACTTATCTTGTCATCAGAGTGAAATTTGAAAAATATTTTAAACATGGAACGAGAATAAAGTTTCCTAATGGAGCATCTTCAAAAGAGAGCATTAGAGCTGTCAAAAAGTTACCAGGAAAATGTTTTCTGATTGAGTATCTCTTTACATAATTTGATTCACATATTTACATATTTTTGGCTATTTTTGCAGAATCTGGTAATGGAACATGTTGATCACTCTGTTGGTTTGTTCATAGACTTGCTAGAAGGACTTCTTAAATTTGATCCATTACAGCACCTGAAAGTTGAAGCAGCTCTCAATCATCCATTCTTTGCTCAAGAATATAGGATATTTTGAATATCGTTCTATTCACAATGCAACAACCATTAACTTGTGATGTACCATATCCATCAGGAGTCAGCAATACAATTGTTAGAAACCAAGATCTGAAATGCAAACCAAAAAACCTTCCACAGAAGAAAAAATCAGAAAAAGTAAGAGCTTTGCAAAAAGATGTGTAAAATCATAATATTCAGGAATTTTTAATTGCATGAGATGATTTGCTTTATAAAAGAAAAGATATGCATAACCCTAATCTTATCTTGAGCAACAAGATAGCTCAACAAGATAAGGATGAGAATAATTAACCTAGGAATTAAATATTACCTAAGTAAAGTTATGCAAGTGTAATTAAATATTAATTACACTAACACCCCCCATAAGTACAACTTAGGGAGACTAAAAAAGCATGCACCTAAAACTAAGATGAATGCAAGAAAGCATGAATGGGTCCCAGAAACAAGGCCTAATAAGGTACCGAAGTACAAATGCAATAATGAGGTAGAGAAGGAAAACCGAGTGGAACAAAACACCCCTACAATGAGATGATTGCTACAAAGAAGCACTGGAAGAACATTGTGGAGTAACAATGGAACCGAAATTTGGCAAGCAAGGAAAGATACTTTTGTCTACTACTGAAACCAAATGAGAATCATTGACTGACTCAAGGAATCATGATAAAGCAACAACAGACCCAATGCCATGGAACACTGGAAAACTCACAAGCTGGAACAACCCTAGAATCTGTGAAGCAACAGTAGATGAAATGATGATAGAATATGGAAACCGTGAATATTGATGTCGATGCCAAACTAAGACTAAAACTCTTCCATGGGAACAAGTACCATAAAGACTCTGGAACATTAACCATAAAAATGTGGCCCTCAAACTAAGATGGATCCAATGTGAATCATTAACCATAGGCTCTCAATCTAAAGTGTGAACTAATGTGAATCTAATATGTGTCAAGCTAAGACAAGATGTGGCCAAAAGAAACTAAGTAACCAAATATAACCCATGCGAGTTGTCATCAAAACAAAATGAAGATGGAGATCAAAGTGCATGCACACTCTAATCAGATTATTATGCAAGAAACCCCCCTGATGGAACTTTATCTCAGTTCATTTATTACAATAACTCAATGATTGTAAAAGGAGAATGTAAAAAAAATAAACAGAAAATAAAAATAGACCTTAGATATGTATAGAGGATGGAACCAGCTTTCCAATGCTACAAGAATGGCGAAAAACGGATAAGCGAGTCAAAAGATAGGTCTCCCAGAGTGAAAACAACAACATGCAACTTCTAAGGCTGAAAAAGGCATCAAAAATGAAAAACCAAAAACTCAGACCTACGCCATTGCGTAGAGCATCGAACCAGCTTTCTAATGAGATCTCTTTTTCCTGATTTTGACACTATATGCCCAAGTTACACCAAAAAGAAAAAAAAGGCTTGTAAAGAGACCCTTCCAAGGCTAAACAGGGGCAAAATATTAGCCCTCTAGCACTTGCCCTCAGACCTCCATGTGACCACGCACTCAGAGAAGGAAGAAAAAAACCGCCGAGGGCTAATCCTGGAGCTCCCGGTCACCCATAGGATTGTGGGTGGAAGTAGAAAGTGCGTGGGGGCTAGAAGCGTGGGGATCAGTCCCCAATCTAACCTCAGCTTGGTGAATGAGGGTCGAGGGCTAAACTGAGCCCGGTGGCAGACTGGTGTGGATTGGGTGGTGTAGCCAATGGGAGCGGCTAGATGGTGGCGCGGCGGTGGCCGCCTAGTGGCGCAGGGGTGATCCAACAAAACTGGAGGCGCAAAAATCCTTTAGGATTATTTTTATTTTTTTATATTTTTTTTGAATTTTTTTGTACTCTGTACCTTGGAATGCGTGTTGGGGAGGCCGTACGGCCTCCTTGAGAAAAAGATTTGCCTCTTCAGACGACTGTGTCCAAATTGGACAAATTTTATATGAAAATAGGGGTTTTTGGGCGCTATGAATCCAACGGTGAGGTCCATTTTGGCCCAAAGTGCCCAGAAAATTAGGCAACCCCCAGATCTCTCAAAAAAATCACCGAACTTGAAACCCTCATAGATTTCTTCAACGATGACCAAAATGAATGAGATAAAAGCCATTTCTGACTTTTTCGAGTGCTCTGAATCCAATGGTGAAGCCCAATCTGATCCAAGATGTTCCATGGATGAACTCAAGGCATGATACCCTCGAGGAATCCCTAATGAACTCTGCAATGATTTTCTCAAAAATCTAAGGGGTTGCAAATCAAGGCTCTAATACCATGTTAGAAACCAAGATCTGAAATGCAAACTAAAAAACCTTCCACAAAAGAGAAAATTAGAAAAAGCAAGAGCTTTGCAAAAAGATGTGCAAAATCATAATATTCAGGAATTTTTAATTACATGAGATGATTTGCTTTATAAAACCAAAGATATGCATAACCCTAATCTTATCTTGAGCAACAAGATAGATCAACAAGATAAGGATGAGAATAATTAACCTAGGATTTAAATATTACCTAAGTAAAGTTATGCAAGTGTAATTAAATATTAATTACACTAACAACAATGCCTAAGTTGATTTGTTTGTATGGTTATAGAATGATTTTGCACGAGACAAGGAAACGAGAAAGGGAGTTGTTTTCCAACCAAAATGTTTCTTCAGGTTGCAACATCTATTTTGTATCAAGATAACGTAACTTTTAGGTCTAACTTGCCTTAGAGTAGATATCTTCAAGTTCGAATGACTCATATGAATGACTCATTAAAACCCGATTGGCAGGGTGTAGGCTTCTCTATAAAGTACTAATAATAAATATATATGGAATAGATATGCAAGTTTGAATATATCAGAAACAAAATTAAAACTAGCAATCGCACTTTGGTGTGCAATCCACTACCTTATTGTATTTCATCTTTGTGCTTGATCTATAGATGCAATACTTCAAGTATGCCATCCACTCCATGTGTCATTCATTCTCTTGTTGGAAATGCATTCCTTGATACAACTAATTGATAGATTCAAATATTGAGCACCTTAAGATTATGTGATTAAATACAATTATGTTATATAATTCAATTAACCAACATTGGAAAAGGAAAAAATGCCTAGATTTGAACGAATAATTTTAAAAAAAAAAAAAATTATTGTTTTCTCGCAATTTTGACGAAAGTAACTGATGAACCACCAAAAACGTTTGACGAAATTGCTATACTTGCGATGAAATTTTCATCGTAATGACTTTCCCATATCGTCAAAATTTCAACAAAATTTTTCGTTGAAATTTTGACAAAAAACTAGCGACAAAAATTATTTGAGTGTTTTGTCAGTATTCTAAGAATAGTTTGTCGATATTTCAACAAACTTTCTTCAGAATTTGGAGTCAAATACAGTAGTGTAAGACTACACTAGGTGGGTATCCCATCATTCTTGGAAGGTCTTGGTTAGCAACTGCAAACGCATACATTGGATGTCGGTCAGGTGACATGACCATTTTAGATGGGAGGAGCACTAAAAATTTTGTTCTTTATCCACCTGCTCGGCCATCTTATGATGAAGATAATCTTGTATGGCCACAAGTTGGTGAAGAGGTCGAGGAAGTTAATTATGTGGCACAACTTATGATACTAGGTAGAAGCTCTTTCATGTAGCTCCAAGATGAGGATGAAGTGTTTGCTAACATCATTCAGAACCATTATGAAGTGGAGGAAGCATCATCTTCTACTTTGGTCAAGACACTTATGCCTGCTCTTCCTGCAACCACTTTTCCTGCAGACGTTCCTCCTACAAACGATCTTCCTACAGCCATTGTTCCTGTAGATGTTCTTCCTACAGACATTCTTCCTATAGCCACTCTTCCTACAGCCACTATTCTTGT
This sequence comes from Sequoia sempervirens, assembly GCA_007258455.2. Lineage (NCBI taxonomy): Eukaryota > Viridiplantae > Streptophyta > Pinopsida > Cupressales > Cupressaceae > Sequoia > Sequoia sempervirens. The sequence goes on from VDFB02000003.1 coordinate 203,627,333, forward strand.
AGCCAAAGGAAAATGTGAGAGACCTCCTAGGAAATCAAGACCAACTGGGCTTGCGATTGGTATGCCTCCACAGGAAATCCCTAAACCTAGTGAGACCTCACATGAGGACCCTGAAGCTCCAATGGAGTAGGAGAATGTTGAAGAAGAAGAAGATATTTAGGAGAGCAGCAAATATAACACTAGTCGATCTTGCTAACAATGCAGAAGAATTGCAGGAAAATCGGGACTTCCTGCAGCATGAGCAAGAGGTCCTACAGCATGAGCAAGAGGTCTTGTAGCATGAGCAAGAGGACATGTAGCAAGAAGTCCTGTAGCAACAGCCAAAACCAGAGTAGGAGTTCTTGTAGCCACAACAAGAGCAAGATTCCCTACAGCAAAAGGAAGAAGAAACATCACCCTTGCAGCCAGAGATAACTGGACAACCTAAGTCCATGTAGATAGTGCCTTATGTGGAGCTGCCACCAACAAAAAGACTAGTAGGCATTCATAATCTTGTTGGTTTTACAATACATGCAGCAATTTTAAATTTATGGAAATAAACACAAAGAAGGGAGGAAGAATGGAAAAAGGAAAAATGGAAATTGAAGGAAGAAATTCAAAAGAAGGATGAAGAGATTGAGGATAAAAATGCAGAAATTGCCACCCTGAAGTAGAGGGTGGATGATATGGCAGCTTTGGCACCAAAGATTTTGGAATGTAGGACCCCTACAAGGGTCTATGCTCTACTCCTGAAAGAGAAGTATCTCTCTTTTAAGATGTCAAGAATTTCCTCAATTTTGAATCCTTCTATTGATACCCCTATGGAATTTTTCAATGCTTGGGTGCTGCCACAATAATGGGTTACACTTTTTGGGCCATCCTGATTTTTGCCTGAAAACACATATTTTTAGAAAATAAAATTATTTATGACTTTAAAGGTTCCATTTAAATTATTTTAATTAAAGAGGGATTGATCAAACCCCCTTAGATCAAACCCCCTTGGATAGAACCTTGTTAGATTTAAACCATACCTATAATTGAGTCTCCTCTACACCTATCAAAATGCTGATAAAAAACCACTTTTGATTTACCTTTTGGGTGATCAAATGAATTCATTTAAAATTTATGTTTTGTAAGTCTGTCCTTATTTAAGCTTCCCAAAAAGTATAATTTTAAATATGTTTAATTTGATTATTATATTTATTTTTTATTTCGGTGAATGTAGGATTTTCAATGAACATCAAGTTCTTTATTTCACACATGAAAAAATAGAAAAATAGAGAATTTTTTTTCTAAAAAATACATGTGCACTAGGTATTGATGTCCTTATTCCAACAACAAAGAATAAATTAATTCAAATGAATACAAAAAAAGTTATGCCTGAAGTACACCTATGTCCAAATTATAATTACGTTGACTTGGAAAATTAATTAAAAATAAAATATGTAACAAAAAATTATGAAAAAATATCCATCCCCTAGATATTGGTGTGAAATTTTTGTATTTTAAAAATTAGAATTTTATCGTATCTATAAAAAAAGTTACGTGGGCCGAAGTAAACATCACTTTTTAAAAATGTTGATTAGTAGAAAAAATAAGTTATTAAAAATTACATAAAATGATTCACAATTTTTATTTTTTTATTTTTTTTAAATATAATTTGAATCTACACAAAATATCTAACAAATAACTAGTTTGATTCATCTTCAAAACCTTAATGGTTTAGCTACTATAGGTGTAAGAAAGTGAATGTCTGGTGAAAAATCTTGATTTTAATGTCAAGTTTGGCCAAAAACTGTAACCCATTATTGTGGGATCACCCACTTATAGGATTGCCTCCCCTAAAATGAAGAATTTGCTATGTGAATTTTATTTGCATAATTACGTTGTCATAGAAGACCATGATTGGAATTCATTGCCATATGTTGGGGATGTTCAATTGATATAATTTATGTCTTTGGTACAAAATGAGATTAGTTGGGGACAACAACATGGTGCTTATAAGCAATTAGAGTATGATGTCCCTCTACTTGTTAGAGTTGAGTCAAGAAACCCAAGGGATATTTATAGAGAATGGCATAGAATGTTGCTCAGACCAAGTTATGGCAATAGGATTATGCCTTGGATTGAGGCAGTTTACAGTGAGTATGAGGTAAAGATAGCAGCAAAGGGGGAAACCATGAGGAGATGTTTGTCACAAAGATGGAATAGTTTGACTAATGAGCTGAAATAGGTTGAGCCTCATTCCATCCACAATTATGCTGCAGCACTAAAGAGAATTGATAGGTATATTCAGATTGGGAGAACACAGGGGTGGTCTTGGCTTCCCCTGACTTTCCAACCACACATGCTCATGTGGCCCATGCCAAATTTCATATTCTACCAACATGACATTGTTGCAGACAGACAAAGATGGAACATGTTTGACAGATTGGGAGGATTCTATTGGGATCCTGATTCACACACTGCAACCACTGATGTTGGATAGCTCTCAGTTGAAAATTTCAGAGCCTTGACCAAGTAGAACAACTCTTCCCCTATTGGAGGACTAGTAAAACGTTAAGTTGGGGGGAGTGATGAGCCTAGTTTTTGGTCTATTTTTGGGTAGAATTCATAGTCTATTTGTTGGTTGATGTCATGAACTTTGATGATTTAATGTTGATATTTGCATAATGTTTCCCTCAAACCATTGAAATTTGACATTATCCTATCTCTGCAAGCTTTAATGACATTTGGCATATTATGTGGGTTACGTATATTGATTTTGCATGTAGTTAATGAATGATTCTTAGAGTGGTTATAGATGTGTAGTTATTATGCGTACTGACCTTGACATGCAAATTTAATACGCCAAGTTGAGGAAGACACCGCCAGTTGGGCATACGCCATAACGTCCAACTGAGGAATCACTCCAAGTCAAAGGCAGCCAATGGCAAAAGATTCTTCTTGCAACTGAATGTAACCGCCTTGTAGTGGACCTTAATGATTGAGAATGCATAGGCATTACTGCTATGTTGGATCTATGTCTGGACTTGCATGTTTGACCAGATTCCATGCATGTGTAACCACCATTGCTCCACTTTCCCCTATTTTCCCTAAATGGTGTCCTCCCAGTCATGGAGTTGATTGCATTATTTAGCTGTAGTATAAATAATGATTTGATGCTCCTTCTTCAATAGGTTGCATGATTTGATATTGTACTCTCTTTCTCAAGTTTTAGTGATACAAATACATTACTCTTTTGTATGCATGATTTATAGTGAATAAAATAAAGTTCTGATTTCAAGCACTTGAGTCTTATTAGTTTAGAGGATACTTATCCAAAGGGGCCCACTTGGTGATTAATTTGTCTTATTAGTTTAGCATTAGCTTAGTATTACTTTTTGTTTAGTACTTATTTAGAAATTTGGCATTGACTGCTCCTGCAGCCACTAGAATTCTATTATGTGATTGTTCCTACAGCCAAAGTAGACAGAGTAGTGTCCTATTTGTTGCTCAGATTTTTATTCTTGTTATGCATTTTAGCTTAGCATAGTTGTTGATTGATATTCAGCATTTGTCTCTTTCCCTTTCAAGCAATTTACTTTCAGTATTATGTTTCTTAGCTGCAGAATGCAATGGCTACTTTGAGTTCCTAGTGCACATACTGTGTTGACCCATTTCAAGTTCACGTCCCTAGGTTGATAAGTTAAATGCACCTTCATGATGATTGAGATAGCTATTCAGGTTAGATGTCCAATCTCTAAGTCATAGTTGTAAAGGCTTAGTTATTAAAATCGTTGTAGGAGGCCAACACCTAGTTCTATGGCTTGACCTTTGGTCACATTTATCCTTCCATCACGCATTGCTAATTCAAACCTTGTACCGAAGGCTTCAATCTGCAATGGGAGATGTTGTGATAGCACTAGATTTGGACACGCACAACCTACATAAAACAAATGTCACAAAAATACATCGCTCATAGGATCATATCACATCAACGAAAGAAAAACCCTTTAGAGAACATCCATTGTTGATCGCTAATTTTGAAGTCAAGATCTAAAACAAATCCTTGATGAGCAATGAAGTCATAACATAAGGCCTTTTTTCATCACTAATTCTCCTCGTACATGTTTTGCAAGCAATTAGCGATGAGAAAATTTACAACTGTTGTAAGGTTCATCACTTATCGCTGATGTGAGACTTTACATTCAAAACATATCCATGATCAAGCAATATATAGGAAATCACATCACATTATTCATCGTTATTCCAAATTTATCTTTTTATGGTCATCCGCAATGAGCGATAAGAACATAAAGACAAAAGTATTGCTCATTGCTTTGAAATTTTTGAAAGCTTAAAAGCTATTAGAGATGAGCGATGTTAAAGGAAAACATCATTCCATTGCTCGTTGCTAATTCAAGGTGTGAACCAATGAATAAATCAGCGATGAGCGATACAACTATGAAGGCCATTGGGACATAAGTGGGAACTTCTTAAGCACGTGCTCATTAGTTGTTCTAAAACAAGGTGACTCCCTAGGATAATAATTGACTCAAAAATTTCCAAGTTAAGAAATGCAAAGGATACAAGGGTCCAAAGATCCTTACTCAAATTTTATAAAATAGAAAGTTCTGGACTTAGGCTTGAAGGACCGGTTACCAGGTGACAATGAATGACTAAAGATGCATTAAAATAACTAGAAATGGGTAATAGGGAGTCAATGGCCAAATAGAAAACGGTAAGCCCTTATAGATAGCAACCCTATATCCAAATGCAATAAGGGTTTAAGATGGAACAAGAAAAAATTTTGAGGGTTCCATCACATTGCTCAACAAATATGAGTCAATCATGTTCTACCATGCCCGTGGAGCTTGTTTCAATCCATAAAGAGCTTTCTTCATCCTTTATACCTTGTTTTATTGACCTAGAACTTCATAACTAGGTGGATGCTCCACATACACTTCCTCTTTTAATACTCCATTCAAGAAGGTGGACTTCAAATCCATTTGAAACACCTTCCACTTGTGTTGGGCTACAATTGCTATGATTTCCCACACGGTTTCCATTCTTGCAACTGGAGAAAATGTCTCATCATAATCTCTCCCAAACTGTTATTTGTATCCCTTGACAACTAATCTTTCCTTATGCCTCTCTATTCTTCCATCAACATTGATTTTGGTCTTATAGACCCATTTCACTCCAATTACTTGGTTGTTGGGAGGAAAATCAGTTAGCTCCCATGTTCTATTCCTTTCTATTGCATCTATCTCCTCATCCATGGCTTCACAACATTTATTTTCTTTCACAAAATCCTCAAAATAAATTGGATCACTATGAGAAAGTAATGCAAAATTCATACTCTCATCAAATTCTTCATCATACCTTTCATTTTGGTAGATCTCCCTTAGACTCTTGGTCTTTCTTGGCATTAGGGAGGTGAGATTCAGGTCTTAACTTTCACTAGAATTTTGTTGCTTTGCTAAGTAAACCCTTTCTGGAGTTGTCTAGAGCTCTTTGTATGTGTCTGTGCAGTGGTCTAAAGTGATCTAGGGCTAGTTCAGATCAGTCTGGAGCAATCTGGAGTTGGTTTGGAGCTATCGGGAGCAACTACAGGCTCAATAACATCATCATGTTGCACTTCATACTCTTTTCCTTCTTCACCCGGAGCTATCAAAACCTATCAGGCCATGCCATGACTCATCCTCTAAGAACTCCACATCTCTGTTGATGATGATTTTTTTGGTGACTAAATATATAGCTTGTAGGCTTTGGAATCTTCACTATAGCCAGTGAAGATACACTTCTCACCCTTGTCATCCAACTTTTTCCTCCTCTTTTGGAACAAGTGCATATGCCACACATTTGAACACTCTCAAGTGCTCAACTATCCACTTGCATTTTTTCCATGCCTCTTGTGGAATCTTGTCAAAAATTGCCTTTGTAGGAATTCTATTTATCAAATATACTATTGTTGCTACAGCTTCACCCCAATATTCATCTAGGAGCTTCTTGGCTTTGAACATGCTTCTTGCCATCTCCACAATGGTTCTATTTTTCCTCTCAGCTACTCCATTTTTCTACAAAGTATAGGTTGTTATTAACTCCTGGGTGAAGCCACAATAGTGGTTTACAATTGAAGTGAGGAAGGAAAACTCACAAAAAATGAATGCATAGCAAAAAACTTGATTTTAGGGGTTCGTACGAACCTATTGGTTCGACCGAACCAATTAGGGGTTCGGTAGAACCTAGGTTCGACCGAACCCTCTTAATACTTTCCCACCAAAAAATCCATCAAAACCCCTTATAGAAGGGGGTTCATTCGAACCCCCCTTCTATAAGGGGTTTTGATGGATTTTTTGGCAGGAAAGTATTGTTCGCTCAAACCCCTAGGGGTTCATTTGAACCCCCTTTATTCCTCATCCCCCCTGAGACAGAAAAAAACTTGAATTTTGGCACTTTGGAGCTCGATTTGAGGATGAAAATGGAGGAATATTCACAAACCCAACTGGAATCAGGTAGTCCTCAGAACGAGCTATCCAACGAATATAATTTTAATATGTTTTGGTTTTATTATGTATTTGTTTTTTTAGTTTTATTAAACATAGGTTTTTCATAGAAAATGAAGGTCTCTGTTCTGCACATGTGGAAAAATAGTAGATTATCAAAAAAAAAATTGAAAAATATGAGTGCACTAGATATTGAAGTCCTTGATCTAATAGAAAAAAAAATTGAATTTCAATATATACAAAAAAAGTTATGCATTATACAGTCGTGCTATGTCTGAATTGTAATCGGTTTGACTTTGAAACTTGATTAAAGAAAAAATATTCAATAAAAAAACTATCTAATGAAATGGAAGCACTAGATATCAGAGTTATGAATCTAAATTTGAAAGAATCAGATTTTATCCTTCATGGAAGAAAAGTTAAACGTTATAGAGTGTGCGTCACTTTTTAAAAATGTTATTTTTTGAAAAAAACCAGTTTTCATGGGAGATGGAAAAAGAAGTGGAATCTGATTCCAAAAATTTTGAAAAAAAAAAATTTAGAATCTACAGACAAAATGTGACGAGACTCTAGTTTGCATCATCTTCAAATTCTTCACGGTTTAGCCGCTATAGGTGCCCGAATGTGAAGATTTAGTTTAAAAAAATAATTTCAGTGTCCAATTTGGCCAAAAATTGTAAACCACTATTGTGGGATCACCCTCCTTCTTAATGCCATGTTGCTTGCAAAAACTCACAAATTGATTGGAGGTATACTCTCCCCCTCTATCTGACCTTTGGAACTTAATGAAATGTCCACTCTCCTTTTCATTTTGGGATTTAAACACTATAAACTTGTCAAATGCTTCAAATTTATATTGCAAAAAGTAAACCCATGCCTTACGATTGTAGTCATCTATAAAGGTCATAAAATATTGGCTTTTACCAATAGAAATTTTTTGTATAGAGCCACACAAATGAAGTGTACCAGCTCCAATGGTGCTCTTTCCCTTCTAGAATTTCTTGATTGAAAGGGTTGCCTATGTTGCTTGCCTAAAATGTAGGCTTCACATCTACCACTAGGCTCTACAATGGTTGGTAAACCTCCAACCATACCCTTCTTTAGAAAAAAGATTCAAACTATCATAGCCTAAGTGTCCATACCTGAGATGCCAAATCTTGGAAGGATCTTGAATGATTGTCTTGAAGGTTGCTTGTCATTGTACTTCTGTACATTTTTCTACAGTTGTGAACTAAGCTGAGAAACACCTTTCCAGCCTCAATGGAAACATTATATTCTTTGTCATTTCCACTGTTGCAATTATTTTCTTGCTTCCATCCTTCTCATAAATGATGTATTCACCTTTTTCCATCAACACTTTGTATCCTTTTTGGATCAGCTATCCAAAACTCATGAGATTGTTCCTTATACCAGGGGGAAAATAAACATCATCAATCTCCTTCTTCTCACCTTGCTCGGTTCGAAACAAAATAGACCATTTTCCCACAACTAGAACTATTTCATTGTTCCCCATTTTTATTTCAAACTTGACATTTTTATCAATGAAAGAAAATAAGCTTTCATTACCACTCATGTGGTTGCTACAACCACTGTCTAAAAACCATACCTCATCATTGCCCTGCTCAGCAATGTTGCACATGATGAAAGCCTTTTGTTGATTACCTTCAACCACTTTTCCATCATCCACATTTGCACTTTCCTTCGACTGATCACGTTTCTTTTTCCAACACTCACTTGCATAATGGCCAAACTTATGGCAATAATAACATTCAATATTGCTCTTGTCACCCTTTTGAATCAAGTTGTTCTTCTTGGCTTGTCTAGAGTTGTACTAAGATTTGATTACTCCCTCTTGGTTGTGTGCTCATCATTAGCTATCTTCTCCAATTCTTCCATGTCCAGATCTACCTCTACCACCACATCCGAAGTTGTTTCTACCTCTCCCCCTGCCTCTTGCATTGGCTTGAGTTTTGAATGCTTGCTCATGGGAAGAACTTGCAGGCCTATTTAGGCAATTCTTGTGGGTTTTTGTAGAGAACCCATTAGCTCATCAACAAACAACATTGAGAGGTCCTTTGACTCTTCAATGGAAATCACAACTATATTAAACTTTGTGGGTAAACTTCTGAGGATTTTCTTCACAATCCTCTAGTCTTTCATGACTTCTTCATTCACCCTCAACTAGTTTATCAAACCTAAGGTTCTTGTGTGAAAGTCTGAAATACTCACTATCCTTCATTTGGAGAGTCTCAAAATCTCTTCAAAGCATCTGGAGCTTCACAAATTTGACTTTATCAATCCCTTTGTAACTAGTTTGGAGGATTTCGCAAGCTTCTTTTGCATAGTTAGTTGTTGCTATTCTAGGAAAAATGGCCTCTCTCAAGGCTGCTTCAATCAGACTCAATGCTTTTGCATCTTTCCTCCTTGTCTCCTTCAACTAGGTCTTCTAGTTGTTTGTGAGGACTGCATATGCTACTAGATCAGTCACATCATTGAACCCATTGATCACAAACTCCAACAAATCATTTGCAACCATTATGGTCTTTATTTTATTTTCCAAAAAATCATAGTTTTGTCCATTGAATGGTGGTGGTTGTTGCCAACTCTTACTCTCATCTCCAGCCATGTCTCCAACAAAGCAAACTTTAAACACCCAAAAAAGATAAATTCCCAACTCACTCAAGACTTAGGGCCTTCTAGCTCTAATACCATGTCAAACTATCATAATGCTCTGATACCATGTTAGAAAAGCTCAAAATAAACAAGCACAGAGTTGTTGCTCTATTTCCCATTCAACTGGGAATACCCAAAAGAAAATTGTGAAATAACAAAACATAATAGATTGGAGACACACAGCTAGGCATGCAAACTTGCTTCTTCTATTAACCAGAAAATAACAATTACAAAATGCTTTCAAACTAGAAACTAATAACTACTAATAACAAACTTAATTTGCAGAAATCTGGAGTTGTGCACACACAAATTCATAAACAATCAGAAGCTTCTCAAAGCTCACTTTACTTCTTTCTACACTAAATGATTTGGAGCTATCTGCTGCTCCTGGAAAAAACTAACCAATCCAGAGCCATTTGTTGCTCCTTGCAGACATACAGAAAAAACTAGAGCTATCTACTACTCCCTGCAAACATTCTGCACTTCACTCTCAAAAAATTATTTGTTGTTGTTGCAACTTCACTTCCTTGCAAATCACTTGCAATATTCTTTTGCCAATCTTCTGCGGATCTCTAAACTAACTGTTGCATTCCTTCTATTTATCTTCATTCAAAAATTCCCTCTCATAATTCAAATTCACCTAACACAATAAATTTTGGAAATTCAAAATTTCCTACCACAATAAATTTTGTGTAGTCAGGAGTAGGACAAGGATGAAAATCCCCAAAAAGAAACAACTGTTGAATCTCCTGACAGGTAGTTGTACTAGGGAGTTGACATGAGGAAAGAAAGGGGCTCAAGCAATAAATATTTCCAACACAAGTTTCATAGCTTGAATGGGACATATAAATATGGGGACTAACAAGCTTTGGAGGAATTTAAAAAGGAAAGCATGTTCAATGGTAGGAATATTATGATAAAGGTTTTGCAATGGCATGAAGACAAAATAATGTCATCACCTAGGGCATCTCCAAGTCACAAATTCTATAGAAGCCAGAGCTTATCCCTGATGCAGGTAAGCAGAGATGCCAATGATTTAGAGAGAAAATAATTCTTTGAGTGCCAAAAATGGCTTTATCTAGTTGAATCCAATGAAGCAACATGTTTTAAAGAAAGCAATAATTGTCACTGTAGATAAAGAACAAGAGTTTCTAAGGGATAGAATGATAATGGATAATGATTATCATAGAAATGGTAGGAGATGTCAAGAATTCAATGATAGTCCCATAAAGCATAAATGTAGGAGAGGCCTTTGTAAAAGAAAATGTGACATTTTCTTGACCTTGAAGATCTCTCATGCCTAGGAAGCATTTTGACTATTTAAAACCTTTTTTACATGTCCTATTATCATGCAAGTGGTAGTTTGATGAAGTGAATTCAAGTTGTGCAACAGTTAGAGCATATCTAAAAGGCAGTTTGGTGATTTGTGTAGCAGTTGGAAAATATCTAGGGGCAATTTGAGATGTTGCAAAACAAATGGATCATATCTAGGAGGCATTTTTGACTTAGTTTGGAGCACCTACAAGCATCTAGGAGTTGTTTAAGGAGCCTTTATGGTAGACAATTAGGTCAAGGAAAAACATTTTCATCACTCAAACACCTTTTTGGAACACTTTTAGGGGATGCAAACTAGGGGAAACTATTTTGAACACCCAAAGAAGTTTGACCCAGCAAGCACATGTTCCTAATCTCAAGCAAATTGTTGATCAGCATAAAAGGAAGGCCTAGGAGCATATTTTGAGTCAGTTCTTACTCTCTTGGTTTTCATTGTAACTAGTTTGAAAGTTCTTTCAAGCTGGAGCAGCTTTGAACTCCATTTTCAAGCTTGCACAGCTGTATGTAACACCTTTTTATCAATAAAATAAACTATTTTACCTTCTCATTTGTTGTTTATTGTGAAAAATATTTTAGATAGATGATAATTAATCTTGTGGGTGATATTGTTTTCCCATAATTTTTGTCTTATTTTCCTTGCCTTTTAGCAAAAAGTATGCATATTTGTATTTCAAAACTTGTGTTAACCAATTAGGAATAGAGTTTAAGTTGTAATAGTACTCCTAGCTCCTTCTAAACACTATCTTTAACACACAAAACCTTACATTATGAAACACTTTCAAAGACGTACAAAATACTAAGTTGTGTATGTGTTAGGTTTAGATTGTTGGTCATTTTGAGTCCAAACAATAGTATATGCTTTGAAAAAAATATTTGGTGCATCACCTTTTAGTCTTAGGATTCACTTTCATGTTTCCTTTTAACCCTTTTCTCAACAAGCAATGGTAGCATAGGTTAAATTAGGTGAATTTTCAGGGGAACCAACCCTCTTTGGAGGTTGATCTCCAGTATCTCAGGGAGATCACCCTATGTTTCACAAGGTGGCTGAGTGATTTTATTGACTCAACAAGGGTGCACACTTATGTGACAATAATACTTTCATCCATGGTATTATTTGATATGCCACATGGTAGCACATTGTATTTCTTTCTATAAATAGAATTTTCTAACCCTATGAACCTTTCCACTTTCCATTACCTAGATCTTGTTAAGTAAGTTTGTATTAGGTGACTATTTCATTTTATGAGATATAAGATACTCATTGCACATATTTTCTTTGTTATGTAGTTTCTCATGAAATATGCATGCCAAGGACAATGAAGACACAAAGATATCTAGCAAGTTCCATTACTTTAAATGGACCTAATATCCTTTGTATGAGTGTTTAATTTCACACATCTTTGTGATTGCTCTTTTAATTTGAGATATATGATCATGTTAGGATTTGCATGCACCTCAAAGTGGGGGTAAAATGTAAAGACAAAATTTACATATGTATGTTAATTCCCATGTAATTTATTTCCATTTTTAGAGAATGCGCTAATGTAATTACATGTCAACAATTGGCATAATCTTTTGTAAAGTTGAGCTCATTCCCTTATCCATTCTTACACACATTCCTATGCATTTCACATTTAGTTCATCTCTTATATTTAGGCATTCATTATGGATGCATATATTCCTACCTCACCTTTCAATCACATGGGTGCTAGATCATTCCCATGACCACATATCTAACCTTAAACTTCAAAAATTCAAAATTAAATTTTACTAGCTCCTACCTGGCTTAACCCTACCATGAGCTAATTTGGTACACATTTCATATGATTATTTATATGTGGTTGTATTTAAAAATATTCATTTGGACATTAATTCATGCCCTAGCATCATCCTAGAATCATTTAACTTTCTAGATAATTCGAGGAGTATATATTAGAGGAACACTTCAATTAGTGCACTAAAAGAAACATTATTTACCTCACAATCATCATCTAAGATATTTATCATGTTATCTATTGATCTTTAGCATAACTATAAACTCGATCTCTCTAAAGGGTTGACCTAGGAAAACTTTTCCCTTATGATCCATGATTTCCTTAAGGTATTTTAAGTATGTTGATCCTTGGCAATTAGAAAGAAGAAAAGAACCTAAAATACACAATCAAAAAGATCATATTTATGGGCTATGGAATAAATTTGTGCTTATGAAACCGACCCAACTCTATAGACTCAAACCAAGAAAAATATCTACATGGAATAAAAGATGAAGGGAAGATCAAAACTACTTATTTTGTACCAAAATGGTAGGCTTTAATACCTACATCAAAAGTATCTTTAGCATTTCTCATAAACTAAGCAAATTTATCCTTCATAATTACTTTCATAAACTAAGTATTTATTTATCCTTCATAATTAATGTTTTGATATTATCACTCTCACAATTATTAATACTTAATACAAATTAATTTATACTTTATATACATCTTATTAAATTAGCATAAGTTAAACAAGGAAAGGTTATTTTCCTTGACAATCATATAAAATATAATTTTCTTTTCTATTTTTCACTCTACAAATTAATGATAATCCTATATTTCTCTCTTTTTATTTGGCAATGTTCACATATCCAAAAGTGCATAGTGACTCTACTTAATATAACACTCTTCAAGAATCACATAAATAGTCAATAGCAATTTTACACTCCATCCATATCAAAAAGTGATAGAAAATTATCCTACTCTTATTAGCCAAAATTTATCTTTAACCATTGAAATGAGTGCGGTTCAATAAAAATTGTACATAGAAAAACAAAAGAGAACATAACAAATTATAATGCTAATAGTACCAATTAAGAGATATTTTTTAATTATGACGAAAAGTTTTATATGTCAATGATTAGAATGTGAAGAAATGTTAACGACTATTATAATCTTTATGATATTTTATACAACAAAATTAAAAAGTACCATAATAATATAAAAAAACAACATCAATTTTAAAAATCCACCCATTTTTTAAATATGTGTAATATTATAATCTTATTATGTCATCTTATATAACCTGATTAAGTCAAAAGAATAGGGCATTATTCCATAAAAGTGAGTGCACAAGCCAATAACATTTAGCTTCCTTAATTGGTTTGGTAGAGTGCAGACCAACATTGCATAAAAATCTGTAGCACATTTCAGGCTAGTTCAATCACTGTACTGTGCAACTGGAACCTCTTTTCTGCGGCATATTCTCGCTTCTAAATCTGAGGGGCACTTCCTTTCTAAATTCCCTCACATCTTCATACCCAGCACCAGCCTTACAAATCTCCAGAACCTCATGCAATTCTGTATCCTCCACATCTCCTTTAAATCTTTTCACCAAAACCGCATTTTCTTTCTCAAATTTATACTTAACCCACTCATGATCAACAATAATAATGTCCTTCAAATCCACATCCAAAGCACTCTTGAGAGCCCCCTTCTTCAAATTCTTCAAATGATCTTTACCAGTCGACGACAAGCCTCTGTACAGCCGCCGGTCAATATTCATATCAACATCAAATTTGTCCAGCAAAACATCAGCATCCTTTTTGGGTGCCTCGGTAAAGACCACAACTTCATAAATCTTTGCCAATTCAGACAAAAACTTATCCACACCAGGCCTTCTCATGACATAGTAAGGCAGATTCTGTGCAGAGATTATGAAGTCATTGCACTGAAGAGGCTCAAGGCTTGCCTTGATCAACACATCAAACAACCCCAAAACAATTGTTTTCAATTTTGCTTTCTGTTTTCTTCTTTTCATGAATATCGAATTCAGACTCCAATTATGCCCAAAAAATTTACTGGGTCTTTCGCTTTCCCTTTCACGTTCACGTAAGCTCTGTATTTCTGGATCAGTGCTCTTACTCACATCATGATGTATAGCAATGGCCTCTCTTACGTCTTCACATTTTGCCGCCATGTTACAGAACTCCATGACCTTCCACAGCTCTCTGTCAGATAAATCCCCATTAAAAGGCTTAATGGGAAATGCATTTTCTGGGTGCATTTTATAGTTGAGAGGATTATCGTCCACTATTATGACGTTCTTGAGGTCTCTTCCCAGCTTATTGAGATCTTTATAAATGCGGCCTTTGCTTTGACTGCAGGAGCCTCTGTACAATCGGTGTTTTATGCAGAGATTGGTGTCCAGTTTGTTCAGAACTTCGTCTGTGTATTCTTTTGCGGCGGAAGTGAAAATTATGATTTCGAAGTTGTTCTTGGCCAGGTGGAGTAATAGATTGTCGACTGCGGGTCTTATTTGTACGTAGCAGAGAGTTGGGTGTTCTTGAAGTTCTTCAACGCGGACTGTGAAGTCGTAGTGCGACGGAGTGGCAGAGAAAGTTGCGTTTATCAGTGTTATCCAAGTCTAATACAATTGTTTTGGTGTTCTGAGATTGTGGTGGAGGAAGTATTATCTCTGAGTTTATCTCATCAACGCTCTTCCTTTTGTTGCTTTTCTCCTGAGTTGACTCCATTATTGCTTTTTTTCTTACTGTTCTTCCTTCGAATTGAATACAAGTACGAATTTTTATTAAACCTCCTCCAAAGGTTACCATTTGATCTGAAAAGACGTAAGTATTTATTTTGGCCTTAAAAAACCAACTAAATTTTAAAATAATTTAATAACAAACTTTCTTTAAATTTATCAATTTAATAATAAATTAATATTTTAAAGCAAAATTATATCAAATTAAGTTATTTTATTTTGATTGAAGAAACTTTGTATACTTATTTTGTTCAAGCAAACTTTGTATACTTATTTTGTCTTGTCTTTTATTAGGGCCTGCACACTAACAATGTGATGGAGGCTCTTGCCATTTTATATGTTGTGGAGCGTGGTTGCGCTCTTGGGTAGAGATGGATCATTTGTGAATCTGATTCTCAAATGGTGGTGACTTTGCTGAAGAGGCAGCAGTTGGAGGATGTCAGTTGGCATTTGGCTATAATTATAAACAGATTCTTCATCTGTGTGTTTCATTAAATTATGTTACTTTCTGCCACATTCCTAGAGAATGGAATGGGGTTGCGGATTGTTTGGCCAAATGGGCTTCTGATCATTTGCAAAATTGGAATATTGTGGAGAGGGATCAATTACTCCCTGATTTGTCACAAAAGTTGGACCACTTAGTAGAGATTGACAGGGATGTGTAATGCCATTACTTTGTACTGCTTTATTTTGGTTTGAATAAATTTTTACCCCTCTTTTAATTTTATAAATTGAAGACAAGGTAAAATTAGGATTATTGAAGACTTAAAAGGAAATAACAAGGAAACCTTATTCCTCTTTGATTGTGATTTTTAATAGCTCATTAATAACCTTTTTTTTAACATATTCTCATTTCACTTTGTCAAAATGAAGTATGTGTTAATTTTGTTTTGAAATTATGTCATACATATTGGACATATTTTCTTATGTATATTGAGTAAAATTTTGATGGTATTTTTTTTGTCGTTATACTAGATATATGTGCATGTCTTAAATAAAATATATTACATTATATTAGGTGCACATATCTCCTTATTAGCCTTAAAGATCATGGGCATGTTAGAGAATAAAATGTATCAAACAATTTTAATTCATAAATGCCAACCTCATCAATTAAATAAGCATATTTAGCACATCAAATTTAAATCTTATTATAAAAGTAATGCCTAAGAATTTAGAAAAATATCTTCGAAAAAATCATTTCTCACACATAAAAAATAATAATAATAATTTAGCTTTTTTCCTCTCTAAATTTGGATTTTAAGAGGCCTACAAATATATCAATCAAAAGGGGGAAAATAATGATTAAGATGTTATCTTATGTATAAAAATTTTAATACATATTGAAACAAAACAAATTTGTTACATTTTTTTTTTGTAAATGTGATTTCGTATCAACTCGTTACATGGGAGAATGTTGTATAGGCATGACATATTAAAATAAAAGAATAAGAATGTAACGTAACATGAAGGATCATCAAGACCATATAATCTTTATTAAAATAAATTTTATCTATTAATAGATTCTCTAATGTTATCTAGAAAAGGTATTTTCATTATATATCATAATATAAAACATGTAATTTCTCCTTAAAAACACAAAAAATTGATATTAGAGACAATTAAAAATTATTGATTAATTTTTATATTAATTGCACATGATGAATCCTATTGTATTAATGATTTTTTAAAAAGCTACAATATAGAATTGATCACTTGTTGGGGTCCTAAAAAGTAGTGTCATGTTAGGTACCCATGTATACATATAAATAATTACCTCAAAGAAAGAGAGAGATGCCCATACAAAAAAAAGAGATAAAAGACTAAAAAGACCGCCAAAGCAACAACCTCTCAAACCCCCATCAAAGATCACATATGAACATGCTTAATTTTTGTGAAGATCCTTGCAAAGATGTTAACCTACTCCAAATTCTAAGATAAATCATAACTTTATAGGGTAAGTGCAAAAAGATGGGGGTCAAAAAGTGGCCAATTCACTTTTTCAACCCGAAATAGCAAAAACGTGAGCGTGTTATAGTAAAACGCACTCACATTATGGGTTGTCAAAATGCAAGCACGTTATAATGCGCTCACATTATGGTTTGAATTTCAAAAAATGTGCATTTTTTGAATTCAAAAAAACATTGCCAAAACACGAGTGTGTTATGACGCACTTGCATTTTGTGAATGCATTGACAAAATGTGAGCGTGTTATAACACACTCACATTTTGGTCTACATTGAAAAACAAATCTTCTCATTTTTTTCATCTTTCTTCTTGTTTTTGTTCAAGGAAACTATATACATTTACTTTCTTATACTTTAAGTTATGTTTCATGTATATAGTTTTAGGATGTCTGAGAATGGTTTCGGATCTCTAGGAGTTATAATGAAAATTCTAGTTTTTGGAAGATCTTAAAAGTTTTAGACTTAGTCAAATTTTAGTAATCAACATGTCAAATTTTAGTTTAATCAAGAGGACAAATTTCAATAATCAGCAAGTTGTATTATTTCTCTCTCTATATCTCACTCATTGTTTATCCCTTACACTTTAAACCTCTCTATCACTATCTCCATCCCTTTATATAATTCTCTCTCGCTTGATCTCAAGAACTCTCTCTCTACCTACCTCTCCCTCTATCACTCCCTACCACTCTTTATTTCTCTCACATCCCTCTCTTCTTCCCTATCTACTTTCTATCTCCCAATCCCTCTATCTACCTCTCCATCCACACACCCTACCACTCTCTCTCTACACCTCTTTATCCCACCTTTCTCTCCCTCCCTGCCTCATTCCCTCTCTACTTTATCTCTCTCTACCTCTCCTTCCATATCTACTTATCTTTATCTCCTCTCTCCCTCTCTCTACCTACCTCTCACTCCATCACACTCTTTGTTTCTCTCTATCTCACCTCTCCCTCCATCCCTACCTCTCCCTCCCTCTCTACTTATCTATATCTCCCCTCTCCATGCATCACTACCTACCACTCTCTCTATTGCTCTCTATCTCACCTCCCAATCTCCATCCATACCTCTCTCTCTCTCTCTCTCTCTCTCTCTCTCTCTCT
>VDFB02000003.1:203645498-203656637 GCA_007258455.2 Sequoia sempervirens
AGAGAGTGGGAGAGAGTGAGAGAGAGTGGGAGAGAGTGTGGGAGTGTGGGAGAGTGGGATATAAGGTGTGAGGGAGGGTAGGCAAGAGTGGGAGAGTGGGAGATAATGTGGGAGGGAGGGTAGGAGAGAGTGGGATAGAATGGGAGAGAATGGGAGATGTTGAGGGTCCTTTTGGCACAATCAACATGCAAACAGAATATTGCTATTTTGTTTCTCCTGAAAGAGAAAGATGATCACATGGATATCTTAGCTCCCAAGGTCTTTATAGTTGGTTCTCAACTGTGTTGATGTCCCTTAGTGGTCAATGTAATAGTAATGTTCAAGGGGCTTGCTGCTGTTGAGCTTCTGGATTGTTATGAGATCAAACATAAACTTAAAACCTATTCTAACCAGGGTTTTTAAAGAAACGTAAAAAGATAGATTAGGGATTTGAGACAGAAAAGAATGACACTTCATCCAAATTAAGCAGACCTGTAACCTTCCAAGGAATCCCTAACTAAAACTACATAACAAACTTAACTTGTGATTAACACATAGTTTCATTCATTCACAGTGTTGATTTCAACAGCAGATTGCATATTACCATTCAAACAAAACATAAAACCAAACTTCATTCCTTGAAAGCCTCCTAAATCAGATGATTAATTCAAGACAAACACCATTTTGGAACACAACATGAAGTATATTAAGATCTGGTTGCTTCTACTGTCAGTGAGATAGATAAGCAACATTTACAAATCTGGCACAATCACCAATTTACAAAAAATATGTGGCTCCGAATTGTTTCCATTTACACTAAGAAAAATGAAAGATGCATTGGTCTTCTACTTAATCTAACTCCTAACTACCAATTCTACTCTACCCCTAGAAGTCCTAACTGTAGAAGTTCTCTATCTACCAGTTTCTCACTCTACCCGGTCTAACCCTTTACAAAGAGGAAAGAATGCCTTATATAAAGAATGCATCAAGAAGAATGTGTTGTCCCCTTGTATTAGGGTTCACAAAATATCTGCTGCTTGGAGAGTCAGCTCTCAGATTTTTCTTAAGCAAGTCAATCCTACATTCAATGTGTAGCCCTGCTATCCATGTTGATGATGGCTTGACCTCAGGAGAGGCCTTCAAATCTCTTGTAGCCGCAACATTAACTTATCTATCTATGTGTCCATACTCAAACTCTTTTTGAAATTTGTCCTGAAAGCTCCAAAGCATTTTTCCATTAATACCAATTTGCCCCTTGCCAAAAAACCTCACAGTTGTCCTCCCTGACTTGTGGTTGCTTCTTTCCTTCTACATTCATCATGTGTTGGACCTTTCTGCACGTTGACCATCTCCTGGAAGCACCATTGGGCTTCCGTTTAGATCTTTGCATCACTCGAGCCAATCCATCGTCCTTTGACATCAGAAGGAATTCATCTATTTTGTGTTCTGTCGGTCTCCTTCAAGGTGGTAGTCAATTGGTCAAATTGTTACTGGTCCACCTCCTGAGCTCCTCTGATTGGTCGGGCATAATCCACTTGAGTTTCTCAGGCGGTCAAAGGTGGTTCGAATTGCATCACATGTCGGTGAGACACTAATCTGTCTCCCTAATGTGATCTCATCTCATAATAGTTATCGGCATAGTGCGGACTAGTCGACGAGACCCTACAGCGAGCTACAAAAAGTTATATCGAGCTCATAAAAACCATTTGTAAGACAATCGCTAGTCGGTGGGACATCATAGCAAACCTTAGGATCCTTCAGCGATCACATTTTTCATGTTGGGGAGACTATCGCTTGTCACTGTGACCTCATGGCGAAGTCTTCTTTATCTCCCAGTGGGCCCATTCTCATGTTGGGGAGACCTCATCGTTTCAGGGAGATCTTACCCCGAACTCCTCTTTTCTTACCAAGCCCCTCTTTGTTATCGGCAAGACTCCCTACTGTCGGCCAGAGGCTACAACGAGTTATCCTCGGTTATACCGATGTTTCTTTCATTGGGGAATCCATCGCTGTCGGTGTGACCCTTCCATGTTGGTGAAACCTCACAACGAACCCCCTTCCTTCTCCCCGAGCTCTTTCTTCCTCTCCGGGCTCGAGCTCTTTTCCTTTGGTGTGACTTTCTTTCTTTGCCAAGACCTTTTGGCAAAGGCATGATCATTTTTTGAGCTCCATTTCTTTTAGTGGGGTCCCCTTTTTGTCAGCAGAACATTCCATGGTCGGGGAGACATCACAGCGACCCTTTTGTTTTCTCATTGAGCCCTTTTTGTTTTGGTGAGACTCTTCGGGCTCGCCTAGACCTTATGGCAAAGGAAAAAATCATTTTCCGAGCTCAATGTCCTTCATTGGGACCTCCCTTCATGTTGGCATGACTTCCCGTGGTCGGGGAGACCTCTTGCTGAAGCCACTCCATTTTGCTAATACCGCTTTACTTCGGAAAGAGTTCACCTCGTCGGTGAAACATCTTGCCGAAGTCACCTTTCTCTCGGTGAGCTTCCTCTATGTCGCTAAGAATTCCTTCGGTCGGTGAGACTTTACACCGACCGAGGCTTCCTTTCACCGAGCGCAAACTTTCTTCGGGCTCCTCCTACCTTTTCGGCGAGACATACACTAATCGGCCAGACCTCCTTCTGAAGGAAAAATTATCGCTGAGACTTACTCTGAAGAAAAGTCTCTCTCCGAGATGTATATCCTTATCCGTGGTTGGCAAGACTTAAGGCACTCGACAAGACCACACATCGAAGAAGATAACTCCTGCCGAAGTGTTTGCTTGCCCCACGGTAGTCGGTGAGACTTTATGAATTTTCCGAGACTTCTTGGAGAAGAGAAAATCTACTGCCGATGTATGGATCCCATTGCCGCCAGTCGGTGAGACATAAAGACCTCGCCAAGACCCTTCTCTGAAGGATATTCTTATGCCGATGGGAAACTCTTGGTCGCCGGGAAAATGGTCGATGTCCTGCCGATGGGAATCTGCATGTGAACTCGGATCACCGTGACCTCCCTGAGGTCTTTCCGATAGGCAACATAGACGCTTATCGACAAAATGCACTGGTAGTCGACAAGATATCTGCAAGGTCTTCCCTACTTTCTTCCTCAAGGAAAATTATGACCAACTGGACTGAGGAAAGCATTCCAACTGAGCCCCATTGGCAAATATCATCATGTGTGTGATTTGATCCTACATTCAACAAAGAAAACCACAGTAAAGATCACACAAACAGAAGTTAATTAGTCAAAATCATCATTAAAAAAAATCCTATGTTAGTAAGGTGTCGTTAAATCTTCAAACAAAATTATCATACAAACAATTCAGGTTTTCGGTCCACCCACAGAATCCAAGCCGAGGAATTTTGGAGAATTTTGAGCCAGGCGGATTCCAACGGAATAAACATGAAAACACCCATTAGAAACTTAATCCGATGCTTATCAATCAAGGAACAGCATGCGAGACCTCAAAATAGCATAAATTAATCATAAAATGCATCATCATTGATTAACCAGTCCTACTACTCCATATTTCTTCACATTCCATCAGATTTCAGGGAAATCCGTGTGGGAGAGATTTCCGTCAAGGAGGAGACATTCCTACAAACCCGGAAAAAATAGGGAACAATGGGTTTCGGGAAAATCTGGAGAAGAAAGAAAAATCAGGAAAATCCGGTCCACGCAGAATTCTGTGAAGACCAAAAATCCGTGAACAATAGTACTTAGCCGGAGTTCGAGCGAGATCCAGGAAAATCCGGATGGGGTGGAAAATCCCAAACTCAGGAGAAAACCCAAATTCCAACTGAGGCAGAACCAAAATTAAATCAGATAGATCAAAAGTCAAAAATAGGAGGAAAACAAAAGAATTCCAAAGATCAAAACAGACAACTAAAAGGGAAAGAAGACAAAAGAAAAAGGGGGGACCTATTTTGTTCCAGAACAAAATGGGGTGGTTATGCAAGGCATAAAAAATGGCGACTCGGCTAGGAAAATGGTTTAACCATTTTCAAGAAGTTGAAAGATTTAGCTACCCAGAACTCCTGGTTCATGAACATTACAACTCTAGTTGAGCTAGTTATAAAAACCAAGGTTGAGTTAGAATCTCAAACGTAAGTCAACAATGGCCACCCCTGAATCTATGTGTGTGCTTGATAGTGCATCATCCTTTCATAAAATTTTCTTCATCTTTGAGACAAAAATGTGCAAGGTTTGAGCTACATGAGTTGATTTCCTTTGGCTATTGTGCAATGATATCTTGGGCATTGCTTCGCTGCCAGTCAGGCATCCATAGCCTCGACAAAGATACCTCTAGTTTTCTCACAACATTGCTCTACTTCTAGTTAGGCGTCCATAGCCTCGGTAGAGATATTGGAATCACCCATTCATATTGAATCTTCTTTCTCTTTCAAATAATTCTTTTCTTTTCTTTTTTTTCATAGAGTTTCAGATATTTCATTTAGTTCTTTTTCAACATGTCATATGTTTAACATCTAATCTGGGTTGAAAACTACCATGGACCTCATAACAGCACTTGGAAATCGGATTTTTCACTCAAATGTTACAACACTATCACCCTAGGACAAATATACTGATACAAAGGAGATGGTCTTAATGATTGGTGGTAGATTCAAAGGAGTTGATGAAGGCTACTTACTTTGCACCTTGTTTTCAAAACTTTCCACAACCTTTATTGACAATGGGCATGAAACAACGAATTCAGGACAAAATCACCCAATCAACAAATCTAAAAATATCTAAACCATTTCTCTCCAAATGACCAAAGTATGCTTCGGATAACAACCACCATTCTAAGACGGGAAAGAACAGATAGACCCCAAAGAACAAAACAAAACAGAAACCAAAAGAGCAAAGGAAATAGAAAGATAGAAAGAAAAGGACAAACAAACAAACAACAATTTTTTTACAAACAGAAAGAATATTTACAAACAGAAAAATAAACTATTTACAAACAAAAACAAAAGGAACAGGAAAAGGAAAATAACAAAACAAAGGAAAACTAACTAAACTTAAAACTAACACTAACCAATCCTACTCCTAAACTAACTCCAAAGCTGAGCTTTATAAACACAAAACTATAAAAATTTGTACATTGACTTGACTAATTTTTCATTATGTGCAACAATCTTAACTTACTAGGCACAATTCTAAACCTAGAAAATTTATCTTTATACTCAGAAATATGAAGTTTATAGGCAATAGGTTCATTCTGAGGGAATAAAGCTTGAAATATTATCAGTTGTGGGTTCTCGGTTTTGTCATGATTTTCCCACAAACAGGTTTTACTATCCTCTACGCCATAATCAAACTGAAAATCATTGAAACACAGAGGATAATGAAAGGACACCACTTGATTATGAAGATTTCTAGTTACCAATGCAGGCTTGTGTTGTATGATCTCCTCTTCACGAGGTCTTAGCTCATGGAACACCATTGAATCAAGGTTCATCTTGCAGTTGGGATATTCACTCACCAGCATCTCTGTATTCATCTCAGGCATGGAGTCAAAAAATTTCTGAATTTCTTGAGATGAAGTCTCACTTTCAACGTTCTCTTGAAACATGTCACCCCCAAGGGTTTGGGAATCTGCCTCCAGCTTATCACCATTGATGTCAGGGATAGTGGCACATGGTGAACAAGGATTTCCTTCAAACTCATTTGAACACACGGAGTCAAAGTCAAGAAAGCACTTTCTCAATTCAAATTCCTGCCCATCTTCAACAAGAACATGCCACTTAGCATCAAATTCATCAGTATTAAGATCAAATTCATTTGTGGATGCTAAGCAAGGACTCTCCTCAACCAACACATCTAAGCAAACAAAATCAACATCAAGAAAAAACTCCCTGGTCTCATTCTCTTTGTCATATTGAAGAGATTCAACTTTTGAGATAGCCTCTTGGTCGCTTTGTTGGCATTCCTCTGCTTCATCCAAATGTACCCCTTCATGAATTTCTTCAGGGAACACTTGAATGATCTACACATCTAATTGGACTTCTTCTCTTAAAATTTTAGGTTGGCATTTAAGTCCTTGATTCTGACCACCAGATTCATTGGCAATCTCATCTTGAAGTGTGCTATTTGTTTCAATCTGTTCACTACTTAAATCAGCAGAGTCATCCTCTTGCATTAACCCATCAAAGTGTGTTTCTTCCTCATTCACCATCATGAAAGCATCTATGAATGCATCGATGAATCCATTCTCCACTTCTATCAAGTCTGCACTAGGTAAAGGAGTTTCATTAGTTGTTGAATCCATCTCAATGCAAATATCAAGGTCATCAAAAGATAGGGAAGAATTAAACCTCTTCACACAGTTACTCTCATCATTTTGGATGAACTGATTATCATTTTCATGTGTGCTAGTTGTTTCATTCTCCTCATTGGGGGGATACGTACTCCAAGGATCTTCCATAATTATTCCTTCGATAGAGATCAGTTGCTTGAAATACAACTCCATCCTTCTCAGGAAGACATGGCAATCCATTTGAGAGTGTTGATCAGTTTAATGTATCCTACATCCACTTGGCCTGACAAGTTCTGATAGTTTCAGATCTATTGATTCTTCTAATTTCTCCCTTATTCGATTTTGCATACAATGGATATCAATCCAACCTGAACCATGCTCCTTTATCCACTCCTCATCACCCTAATTCTCATCTTGATTAGAAGAGTTGCTCAAATCGTTGGGAGGCATTGTTGATTTCTCATGACAGAAACCCCATGCTAATACCTCATCTCCTTTAAAGCCATCATTAGTACTAACATGTTCAACAAAGCTAGATTCTATCTTGAGATTTCTATTATGCTCTAAATTTACATCCATTTCATGCTTTTCACCAAACAAGTCATCAAAATTATATTCTAGCGAATCAAATGTTTCGTCTAGAACTTCATTGTGATGTAATGGACTATGCTTTGGAAGATGACTAAAAAGAGATGACATGGTCACAACTTCATTGACAAGTGGAGTACTTAACTCCATGATTGGATTTTGCAGGGATGAGTTCTCCCAGTGGTCTTGTGTGCAAGGACCAAACAGATCTAAGAATAAGATTTCTAACTCCGCCCATGAATAAATAGATTCTGGTGGCAGATTAACATACCATTGTCTTGTTGAACCTTGAAGTGTTCTAATGAAAAATTGACAGACAACATCCTCATGTAGGACCTGGAGAAAAGTAATTACACGCTTGCAAATTCCAACATGTTCAGAAGCATTTTTCCCACTACTAGAAAAAAAAAGGAAGCCTATCATATCTAGGTTACTAGGGATTTCATGGACAAATCCTGGTATATACAAAGGGCTACCCATCAGAGCTGGGTTTTCCAAGACCTGACCCAATCCAACTCACAATGATCCAAAATTTTCTCAAGGGGCCCTCCTTCTAGCGCCAGTTTTTGTTGACGGTCCTTTTGGCAAAATCAACATGCAAACAGAATATTGCTATTATGTTTTTCCTGAAAGAGAAAGATGATCACATGGATATCTTAGCTTCCAAGGTCTTTATAGTTGGTTCTCAACTGTGCTGATGTCCCTCAGTGGTCAATGTAATAGTAATGTTCAAGGGGCTTGCTGCTATTGAGCTTCTGGATTGTTATGAGATCAAACATAAACTTAAAACCTATTCTAACCAAGGTTTTTAAAGAAACGTAAAAAGATAGATCAGGGATTTGAGATAAAGAAGAATGACACTTCATCTGAATTAACTAGACCTATCACCTTCCAAGGAATCCCTAACTAAAACTACAGAACAAACTTAACTTGTGATTAACACATAGTTTCATTCATTCACAGTGTTGATTTCAACAAGAAATTGCATATTACCATTCAAACAAAACATAAAACCAAACTTCATTCCTTGAAAGCCTCCTAAATCATATGATTAATTCAAGACAAACACCATTCTGGAACACAACATGAAGTAGATTAAGATCTGGTTGCTTCTACTGTCAGTGAGACAGATAAGCAACATTTACAAATCTGGCACAATCACCAATGTACAGAAAATTTGTGGCTCCGAATTGTTTCCATTTACACTAAGAAAACTAAAAGATGCATTGGTATTCTACTTAATCTAACTCATAACTACCAGTTCTACTCTACCCCTAGAAGTCCTAACTGTAGAAGTTCTCTATCTACCACTTTCTCACTCTACCAGGTCTAACCCTTTACAAAGAGGCAAGAATGCCTTATATACAAAATGCATCAAGAAGAATGCGTTGTCCCCCTGTATTAGGGTTGACAAAATATCTGTTGCCTGGAGAGTCGGCTCTCAGATTTTTCTGAAGAGAGTCAATCTTACATTCAATGTGTAGCCCTGCTATCCATGTTGATGATGGCTTGACCTTGGGAGAGGCTTTCAGATCTTTTGTAGCCACAGCATTAACTTATCTATCTGCGTGTCCATACTCGAACTCTTTCTAAAATTTGTTTTGCAAGCTCCAAAGCATTTTTCCATTAATACCAATCTGCCCCTTTGCCAACAGACCTCACAACTGTCCTCCCTGACTTGTGGTTGCTTCTTTCCTTCTACCTTCTTGATGTGTTGGACCTTTTTGCACATTGACCATCTCCTAGAAGCACCATCGGGCTTCCCTTTAGATATTCGCACCACCTGAGCCGATCCATCACCCTTTGACATTAGAAGGAATTCATCTAGTTTGTGTTTTGTCAGTCTCCTTCAAGGTGGTGGTCAATCGGTCAAACTGTTAATAGTCCGCCTCCTGAGCTCCTCTGATTGGTTGGGCATATGCCACATGATTTTCTCAGGCAATCAAAGGTGGTTCAAATTACATCACATGTCAGTGAGACACTAATCGTGTCTCCCCGATGCGAACTTGTCTCATAACAGTTATTGGCATAGCATGGACCAGTCGACGAGACCCTACAACGAGCTGCAAAAAGTTATATCGAGCTCATAAAAACCATCGATAAGACAGTCGCTAGTCGGTGGGACATCATAGCGAACCTCAAGATCCTTCAGCACTCACATTTTTCATGTCGGGGAGACTATCACTTGTCGCTGTGACCTCATGGCAAAGTCTTCTTTATCTCCCAATGGGCCCATTCTCATGTCGGGGAGACCTCATCGTTTCGAGGAGATCTTACCCTGAACTCCTCTTTTCTTATTGAGCCCCTCTTTGTTATCGGCAAGACTCCCTACTGTTGGCTAGAGGCTACGGCGAGTTATCCTCAGTTATGCCAATGTTTCTTTCATTGGGGAATCCATCACTGTCGGTGTGACCCTTCTGTGTTGGTGAAACCTCATAGCGAACCCCCTTCCTTCTCCCCGAGCTCTTTCTTCCTCTCTGGGCTCGAGCTCTTTTCCTTCAGTGTGACTTTCTTTCTTTACCAGGACCTTTTGGCGAAGGCATGATCCTTTCCTGAGCTCCATTTATTTTGGTGGGGTCCCCTTTTTGTCGGTAGGACATTCCATGGTCGGGGAGACATCACAGCAACCCTTTTGTTTTCTCCCCGAGACCTTTTTGTTTCGGTGAGACTCTCTGGGCTCACCTATACCTTACAAGGAAGGAAAAAATCATTTGTTGAGCTCAATTTTCTTCAGTGGGACCTCCCTTCATGTTGACATGACTTCTCGTGGTCGGGGAGACCTCTTGTCGAAGGCACTCCATTTCGCTGATACCACTTTACTTCAGCAAGAGTTCACCCCGTTAGTGAAACATCTTTCCGAAGTCACCTTTCTCTCGGCGAGCTTCCTCCGTGTCACTGAGACTTCCTTCATTCAGTGAGACTTTACACCAACCGAGGCTTCCTTTCGCCAAGCACAAACTTTCTCTGGGCTCCTCCTACCTTTTCACCGAGACATACGCTAATCTACCAGACCTCCCGCTGAAGGAAAAATTATTGCCGAGACTTACTCTCTCACTGAGATGTATATCCTTATCCATGGTCAGCAAGACTTAAGGCGCTCAACAAGACCACACACCAAAGAAGATAACTCTCACCGAAGTGTCTGCTCACCCCGCGGTAGTCGATGAGACTTTATGAATTTTTTGAGACTTCTTGGAGAAGAGAAAATCTCCCACCGATGTATGGATCCCATTGCAGCCGATCGGTGAGACATAAAGACCTCGCCAAGACCCTTCTCCAAAGGAGATTCTTATGCCAATGGGAAACTCTTGGTTGCCGAGAAGATGGTCAATGTCCTGCCGATTGGAATCTGCATGTGAACTTAGATCGTCATGACCTCCCTGAGGTCTTTCCAATAGGCAACACAGACACTTATCGATAGAATGCACTGGTAGTCGACAAGATATCCGCAAGGTCTTGCCAACTTTCTTCCTCAAGGAAAATTATGACCAACTGGACTAAGGAAAGCATTCCAACTAAGCCCCGTTGGCAAATATCATCATGTTCGTGATTTGATCCTGCATTCAACAAAGAAAACCACAATAAAGATCACACAAACAGAAGTTAATTAATCAAAAACATCATTAAAATGAATCCTATGTCAGTAAGGTGTCGTTAAATCTTCAAACAAAATGATCATACAAACAATTTGGGTTTCCGGTCGACCCGCGAAATCCAAGCGAGGGAGGAATTTTGGAGAATTCTAAGCCAGGTGGATTCCAATGGAATCAACATGAAAACACCCATTAGAAACTTAATCCAATCATTATCAATCAAGGAAGAGCATGCGAGATCTCAAAATAGCATAAATTAATCATAAAATGCATCATCATTGATTAACTAGTCCTACTACTCCATATTTCTTCACATTCCATCAGATTCTGGGGAAATGCACGTGGGACGGATTTTTGCAAAGGAGGAGACATTCCTGCAAACCCGAAAAAAATAGGGAACAACGGATTTCAGGAAAATCCAGAGAAGAAAGAAAAATTGGGAAAATCCGGTCCACGCGAAATTCCACGAAGACCAAAAATCCCTGAACAACAACGCTTAGCTGGAGTTCAAGCGAGATTTGGGAAAATATAGATGGGGTGGAAAATCCTGAACTCAAGAGAAAACCCGAATTCCAACTGAGGCAGAACCAAAATTAAATCAGATAGATCAAAAGTCAAAATTAGGAGGAAAACAAAAGAATTCCAAAGATCAAAACAGACAACTAAAAGGGAAAGAAGACAAAAGAAAAAGGGGGGACCTATTTTGTTCCATAACAAAATGGGGTGGTT
>VDFB02000003.1:203656737-203714543 GCA_007258455.2 Sequoia sempervirens
TTGCAAAGTGGTGCAACTTTCGTTCTACAACTCGTGTGACCAAACAAACTATTCCAACACATCCAAATAGGTATTTTTATACTAGGCATGGTCCTCTTTCACACCCAAATATGTGAAATTGCTCTAAGCTATGTTCAACCGGATCGATTCCTTAAGGGTCCAAAATGCAAAATGGTTGTAAACTTCAGCATGCTATTACTCGGATACCGTGACACTTAGAAACTTCTTGTCTGATCCTATGGGATCATGTTGCACCCCTCTACAATAATATCTCTAAGTTTTTGTTATTTTAGAGTGGTTTTCCCGTGGTGTCCAATTTTTAGTTGATGGAAAAAGTGTCAAATGCAAGTAGTGGAAAGTTGCAAAGTGGTGCAACTTTCATTATGCAACTCATGTGTTCAAAAAAACTATTCCAACATGTCTGAATAGGTATGTTTATGCTAGGAATGGTCCTCTTTTGCACCCAAACACCTGGAATCGCTCTGAGCTATGTTCAACCGGATCGATCTCGTAAGGGTCCAAAGTACAAAATGGTTGCAAACTTCAGCATGTTGTTACTCAGATACCGTGATTCTTAGAAACTTATCCTATAATCCTATGGGATTGCATTGGGACCCTCTACAATAACCTCTCTCAGAGTGGTTTTCTTGTGGTGTCCCATTTTTAGTTGATGGAAAAAGTGTCAAATGGAAGTAGTGGAAAGTTGCAAAGTGGTGCAACTTTCGTTCTGCAACTTGTGTGACCAAACGAACTATTCCAACACGTTTCAATATGTATTTTTACGCTAGGAATGGTCCTCTTTTGCACCCAAACATGCAAGATCGCTCTGACCTACGTTTAACCAGATCTATCCCTTAAGGGTTCAAAGTGCAAAATGGCTACAAACTTCAACATGTTGTTATTCGGATACCATGATGCTTAAAAAATTCTCGTCTGATCCTATGCAATCATGTTGGGACCATCTACAATAACCTCTCTCAATTTTTTTTTATCTCAAAGTGGTTTTCCTATGGTGTCCGGTTTCCAGTTGATGGAAAAAGTGACAAATGCAAGTAGTGGAAAGTTGCAAAGTGGTGCAAATTTCGTTATACAACCCGTGTGACCAAAAAAATTGTTCCAACGAGTCTGAATAGGTATTTTTATGCTAGGAATGGTCATATTTTGCATTCAAACATGCAGAATCGCTCTGAGCTATGTTCAACACAATCGATCCCTTAAGGGTCCAAAGTGCAAAATGGTTGCAAACTTCATCATGTTGTTACTCAGATACCGTGATGCTTAGAAACTTTTCGTCTGATCTTATGGAATAATTTTGGACCCCTCTATAATAACCTCTCTCAGTTTTTGTTATTTTAGAGTTGTTTTCAAATGGTGTCCAATTTTCAGTTGATGAAAAAAGTGTCAAATGCAAGCCGTTGAAAGTTGCAAACTGGTGCAACTTTCATTATGCAACTCATGTGACCAAATAGACTATTCCAATTCATATGAATAGGTATGTTTACATTAGTCATGGTCCTCTTTCACACCCAAACACACGAAATCGCTCTGAGCTACATTCAACTGAATCAATCCCTTAGAGTTCAAGTGTAATATGTTGAAATAGGCCATTCCACCTATTGTTCAGGTTGTGTCTCAGTGATATGGGCATGATGTAAGTAGGATAGGGAGTAGGAATAATAAAATAACATTGGTAAAGGCATTGGAAGATATTACTAATGCTACCCCTGTTCAAATTCAAAATTGAGGCCCCTTAAAAGCAAGGCTAGAAGAGGTGAAAAGAAGAAATTGCTTGAAAATAAGTTAGAATAGGTTGGAAATAGGGTGAGGTTGTGGATTTTGATGTGTTCAAAAGGTCTACAAGGACAGGGGAGGTCAAAATTATGTTATGGCATGATGCCCTAGTTGGGAAAACAGGGTTTTGAATGAAAAAGAGATGTTTGAGTGAGTAAAAGTGGGTAAAGTCAAGAGGCAGCATAATTTGGTGGTCAATTAAGTTTGTGTAGGCAGAATGAAGAGTGTTGGAATAGGTTTTGAGGTTTGGGTTCAGGTTCAAGGGTTCGGTTCGCTGGTTAGGCCAAATGTTTTTGGAGGGGGGTTCAGTTCGTTGGTACAAAAATCATGTAAAAACAAAATATAAATATATATGCAGCCTAGAAGCATGCATTAGGATTAGAATATCACATAACATCATATAAACAACAAAACCACCATAAAATTGTGTGTCATTTAAAACATGCATGATAAATATTCATGGTTGAAATTTGAATTGTGGTAGCTCTAGGGTTCAATTTGTATGATTTTGAAAAAAGAAGCCAACTGAGTAGAGTTATCAGCGTTCTTCATAAATCATAATTTTTTTTTTTGTACACTAGCCATTTTGATGTCTTCTTGCAGTCTCAAACATTATTTTGTATCATTGTTACATTGGTCTTGAGAGTGGTAGCTTAATATTGCTCCACAATACAAAATTTGGTTTACCTGTGCAGTGTAACAATGGCATACGCAGATTTTTCTTTCAAAGAACCAAAGGGTGAGTGCACAATTGAAGTGTATAAACACATATCTTTTTGTAATATCAAGGATACTTTTTGAAACTTCCATCCATTGCTAATCTAAAAGGAAAAGTCTTATGTATCCTTTGCTTAGTTGAGTTGTTCCAATCAAAGGATTAAATATATTGGAATCTTTTTATCAATCATTTCATAGAATACCAATTGAAAATGTGTTTTTTTCTTTTAGATAAATTTGTTTACCATCAATCAATTAATTTATTCAAGACAAACCATGAAGGACAGCAATGATCAATGCGATGGCTAACCAATTAATAAGTATACATGTGAATAAGTCAAGCATGTACATGTGAATAAGGGAAGAAAAATTATTCACAAACATGTATGCCTTGAAGTATACACACGAATACATAGTATACACAACTTAATACAAAGTATATGCATGAATACAAGGTATACGCATGAAAATGCATAAGTCACAAATTATACATTGGAACACACGTAAGTCACAAAGTATACATGTACGTTGTAAAGTATACACTTGAATACACATAACTCATATCTATTGAACCATGAATTTATAACATGCAAATATGGACACCATCGATAAAAAATATTTGTATTACCCAAATAGCCATGTACGCATACATCAATCTATGTCAATATAAGTAGAAAATATAGGTACAAAATAGCCATATAGGCTTACGAGAATGCCATATAGGCATACAATGTCAAATATATCCAATACAAAATATGTACAAAACTTTCATGTAGGCATACAACAAAGGGCTCTGGAATCAAAATTCATTGCTCTCCAGACTCTCGAAATAAACTCTTGCCCTTTGCTGGTTGATCGGATGACGATAGGTCTGTCACTCATTTCTACTGCACTCGAGGAGTGCTCCTGTTGCTCCTCCTACTACTATTAAGTTCTTGGTGAAGTTCTAACTGTTACAATAAGAAGTAAAGACATTAATATATAGAAATTACATTATAAAAATGATTTATTTAAAAAAAAATCACTTACAGCCATCTCACGATCACTCTACATGAGGGAAATATTCGCACGCCGATGCCGAGGTGTGCTCAAGCCCTGTATAAACCATCCAAATAGAAATTAGACTACGAATAAATAATTTGGTTTTATTTTTCACTCAAACTAACATCTATAACAACGAATGTAAATTTAAATTTAGTAATTTGCCTCATACCTCCCCTGTCAGAGCCATTGAGGATTTTATAGTGGATGAAACACTGATATCCATTGCCCTCGTAACATTTGGAGGTGTTTCCACAACCAACATCTAAAAACAAAACAAAAAATTATTTAATCACAAAAAAATTACAATAGTGATCCACGTCATGCTTATAGTGTATGAGATCTAATGAACAAAATTTGGAGTACTTATTAAACTATATATTTTTGTTTATCATGCTTACTATTTTCCCTATCCATATCTTGTTCAAAAGGACGTGTTTTTAGGCTTTTACCCATAGCAGCAAGTTGCTGAATCATTTGATTAAATGCTTTTGTAATCATGTACGATAATTGTGATGGCATAGAGAAGGCAGTGAACTGTTTGAAAAAATTCCTCAAAAGAAATGGGGTCTCATGGTGATGGAATTCCATTACAAACAAATGCACGTCATGGAATTCCATCACCATAAGAACGCATTTCTTTCAGGAATTTTTTCAAAAAATTCATTGCCTTCTCCTATCAATGCTATTAACTTACTATTAATGCTTTTGATAGATATTTTCCAAGCATCCATGTGGTTTGTTGGAAAGCACCTATTTTTATCCTTTTAGCCATAGCAGCAAAGAGGAAGCCGCAGTAGTTTGATAAAATGCTGTAGCTGCGCACATGTATGAAAAATGTGGTATCATAGAAAAGGTGGTGAGCATTTTGAAGAAATGCCTCGAAGAAATGTGGTCTCATGGTGATGGAATGGAATTCCATCACCATGAGACCACATTTCTTCGAGGCATTTTTTTAAACTACTAATTACCTTGTCTATGCTATTGGTTACTATTATGGTTTCATATATTTTTTCCAAGCATCCATAGTTTGTCGTGTAGGTGCACCTTTGCAAGCACATGCCTCCATGTGAAGAAATTGCATCACTGCTTATGTTGACTTTCTAAACAACTATATTGTAGTTGAAATTTTGTCATCTATCAACATCTAGTTATTAGTTATGGAATGTGAAGTAATGCTTAAATGAGTTTGAATGATGTGCAATGCAACGTAACCAACGATATGAATATAGACTACACAAATCTATTAAGTACAATTCATTATTTAAACTCTTTATTTTATTACCTGTGTGAAGGTTTGAGTAAATCCACTGGCACTAGGAGGTGTTCCTTCAAAACCTCCAATATTACCTTGTTCAACATCCAAAATCACATATTAAAATACCATTTGTAAAACAATGCTATTAACATGGAATAAATTTATAATTATTTACTAGTTACATACCTCATCAATAGGTGTATTGCAGAAATAAGTAGGTGGAGGGCCGGTGTATCCAGTCTCAACACTATGACCCTGCAATTTTATTAAAATCATAAAACTAAATTAGTTAATCTTGCATTTCAAAATCAAAATTTAATAAATTAAATTCAATGAACATGGTAACTTTTACTTGAATATCAATTCCATATGCATCATGCAAAATGTCAGCCACCCTCTCCATCTCTGTAGTTGTATATGAATCCTTTGCAACAGCCTCCTAAGTGTTGGCGGGGTCATATGAACAAGTCACCCTGCAAGATTGACACACATGGGTTTGAAGGCCACCACTTGAAGACTCTCCTAGATGGCACTATAGAATAGGGCTAGTATGATGGATGACACTCTAGGTCAAAGTTCTGATCACCTGCAATGTCTCTACGTTAGCACTCTCCTTTGCAATGACAGGCATAACAACGTGCTCATGAGGCGGCCTAGTGAGAGCTCGTCTCCCTTGCCGCATAGGATCTGGCTGTGCACCGATCCTATCTTAAGCTAACCCCCCACCTCTCCCCTAGAAGTCCCTCATATCAAAATAATTTGGGATTTTGTTCAATATGAACTCACTATATAGTTTCCTAAGAAAATATTGGGGGACTTCACAATTGTTGCACAATCGGTCATCAAAGACCATGTACCACCTATCATAAAAATGGTTCCTAATCTTTTGGTGGTGGCACCAATGAATAGGAAACCTCTTCACATTGAGGCTAATATTTTGATTTGTGCGTGGGTCAGTGAATAGTGAGCAAAAATCACCTTTTGTAATTTTTAAATCCTTTACTTTTTTATATGATAGTTTATCTGCATAATATGCCCTAGCCGCCTACCTCCTATCTTGCCATCCAGTTATTTGTTTGCTAATTGAATCTACATTTTTTAACATATCTTTCAATGAATTTGTGAGGGTCATTCTTTCTATGGTTGAACCATTTGGATCATTAAACCTACTAATAAAATCCTCAAAAAAAAAATTGTTGTTCTCAATCTCACTCATTAAATTTTGTTGAGTGCCAAGAGGGTGTTGAGGGATTGGTGGAGGAGGTTGTTGTTGAAGTTGATTTTCTTGTTCAGGATTTGGTTGCTCTTCTTGTTGAGGATTTTGTGGGTTTGTGGGTTCATTTGCATCTCCTACAAATTCAAAATTATATATCAAATATAACCTAAAACTAACAAAATCAACCTAAAACTAAGAAATTCAAAACAAACAACAATACTTACCTCTCCCACCTCTTCATCGTCATGGAACCATCCTTGCGAAGAAATAGCAACTCTAGTTGAAGATTTGTGCCAAATACCTCCTCCTAGAATGTGAGCCTGAAAGTTGGGGGTTTTGGCCACAAGTAGAAGAAGAAAACAATTGAAGTGAAAATGAAGACTTTCACTTTTTTTTGCTTTTAACGTGCTATAAGGAGCTCATGCTATGAGTTTTCAAACTTTTTTTAGAAAGTGGCCACGAAATTGCTACCCAACTTCATGCACTTGCCTGAATTTGAATTCAAATATCCCGAAAACTCTCTAGCATATCCTCACCTGGGATAAACTTGATCTTTATCCCCATTCCTTAATATGATTTGTCTCTTTACAGCCTATGGTTGGGTATGGTGGATGTTTTGTAAGGTTTGGGATGGTTTTTCTTAGCGAGATCCTAAGGAATATGATGTGGCTTGTTCTTTCTACTTCATCAAGGAATATAATTTTACTCTTTCATTTCCTTCATATAGTTCTTCCAACTTCTTCCAGACTTCATGAGCAGTATCTAAAGAAATAACCTTAGTTCGCTAAGTTTTAGATAAAGCACTGAAAATAGCATACCTCGCCCTCTCATTCTCCTCATAAGAAGAAACCTCATAAGCAAAAGTAAGACCATTCGCCAAAGTTGTATACTTTGTCTCAATAGCCTTCCAGGTCTTGTAAGCAAGAGAAACAATATATCCTCTCATCTACACTTTCCAATCACTGTAATCAGATCCATCGAACATAGAGATTGCCAACTTATGTGCCATTAGATCTTCCTTAAGCGATTAAGCTCTACACTAAGGAACCAAAGCTCTAATACCAATTGTTAAATAGGCATAGGACAACTGAGAGGGGTTTTGAATCAATTGTCACAAATTCAAACTTAAAAACTTCAACACTTATCAATTCCACAACCACACTATTCTGTTATTAAGTAAGAGCATGAAACACAAATAACAAAAAGTAAATCAACACAAGGAACAACAGATGTTTACGTGGAAAACCCAATGAGGGAAAAACCACGGTGAGGGTTAACTCACAATATAAAGATTATAAAACTAAATACAGAGGCTCACTACCAAGGGATCACTACCCAAAAGAGGACTCACTATCCAAATACAAAGGCTCACACTCTACAGAAAGGATTCACTATCCAATAGGGAGGCTCACTATCTACAGATTCAAAAGAGAAGAAAATATCCACCACAACAATTAACACGCATTTGCAGCCTTGATCAAAAGATTGCAAAAACCTTCAGCTCACTACCTTCAAGAATCCAACACAATGAATAATTGCTGCCTCAACACACTTTCACACACTTTTTCTCTTATAATTTGTGTCTCACTTCATCATTTTTCATCACACTGTCATAAAAATCTTCACAATTCAACTTGCATTTATACCATCTTCAACTTTAAAACCTTTCTCCACGGTTGGCCACAAATCTCATTTCATAAATTCAAATTAGGTCGGCAACTCAAAATTCCTGCTATGGAAAGGAATGAGAGTGGACCAAAAAAAAAACTTAACCAAGACCAAAAAGAAAAAGTCTTGGATCAACCACACGCTTCCTTAATTAAATTTTATTCTTCGAATGAAGTGTAAACACCAGGTCGGCCAAACCTAATGAAAACATAAATGAAAATTGATGTACATTCTTCCCAACAAGAAGATGACATGTGGATGCCACAAAACACTTTATTCTACATGAGAACACATCTCAGATTACTTTAGATACATCCGCAACAAGTGAAATAATCTTCAAACTCTGAACACCTTCCACTAGTCCATCTAAACTATGTAAACACACACAACAATAATGAAACATGACTTTCGAACCTCCAAAGCTCAAACTTCTTTGTTAGAACATAGAGAACACCTTCACAAGACATATCCCAGATCTGCAAGATCTGAAACAAAACAATAGAGGACTACAGAGCAGAAAAATTTCTCCCAATCCATAGAAGACCAACTCTTCCAGAACAGTTCACACACCAGTGACGTAACTTTCACATACCATCAAACCAAAAGCTAGAACTTAGGATATATCATGATAAGATCACCATTAGAAAACCTTCAGATCCACACAAGCATAGGATCAACATAGGAGAAATGCAGAGCACATTCCGGAGCACATTCTGAACACATTCATCACTCTGACTTCTTTTCTTTATTAATTTTCTCAAAAGCACTTGGAAACTCATCAAACCATCACAACTACAACATCATAAAGATAGCTCCATGTACTCACAACATCTCAAAATCATCTTAACTATACATGTATAATATGCAAAATACATAACTGTGTTGACATTAATGACAACACCACCAAACTAGCTCATACTTGCAACAGGTTTCTAGGGATTAGTTAGAAATAACAAGTCCATTTTCTAGATTATCAAAGATAGCATTCAAGATAACATAAATTCCCTCACTTTCAAAACCTCCAAGAGAATTTGAAATTATATGAAACTAAGAGTGAAACATAATTGGGGAATCTCACATAGACTAACCAACCTCAAATGGTCAAATATTTTCACTAGATAGATGACCAAATGGATCCATCCAAGCAAAGGGTGGTCTAATCTCAACTTTGATGGTTATTCCAAGGGAAACCCTAGTGAAGTGGTAGTAGGAGGCATAATAAGAGATGATCAAGGGAACTTTATTGAAGGTTATCCTCGGGACATTGGTATCAACTCCAATATTGTTGTTGAGGCTATGTCGGCCTAGTGGGGGGTTACGAGGCTTCTATGCTTTGGGTTCATTAAGGTGGAGATTGAAGGTGACTTCCAAATAATTGTGAATCTCCTTCGAAATGACAAGACGCCTTCATGGAAGATACAAAGAATTATTGAGAACTACAAAACAGACCTTTGTGGGTTTCATCAACTCAAAATTTTCCACATCTTCAAGGAAGGTAATGGTGTGGTAGACTTATTTTTCAATATGGGCCTGAAAAGGGAAGAATGGAACTATTTGAATTTGAATTCAAATATCCTAAAAACTCTCTAGCATATCCTCACCCGGGATAAACTTGATCTTTATCCCCATTCCTTAATATAATATTTCTCTCTACAACCTATGGTTGGGTATGGTGGATGTTTTGTAAGGTTTGGGATGGTTGTTCTTAGCTATATCCTAAGGAATATGATGTGGCTTGTTCTTTCTACTTCATCAAGGCTAGAGATTACAATAATTATTTAATGTTAGAGAAAATAACCCAATAAAACCATCTACAACTAAAACCTTCACAGAAATGAGAAAGGAAACACAGGGCCATTTCACCATAAAAGAGAATAAAAATGAGATGAGTAAATTGCATATCGTACAACCTTTTAAAGGAAAGAAAATAGGTGGCAGGTGTAAAACTACCCAACATGGGAAAAAACCACTTGAATGATTAAATGCCTAAGTAAGAACTTAACACACTAACATATAACCCTAAGGTTCTCATGAAGGATTACATCACTTTGATTGATGATAACTTAACTCATAATTGTTGTAAAGATTGCAAGGAAAATATTATGGATTTAGGCGTTATTTATGGTGCCTTTAATCTAAAGTACACTTGGAAACTCATGCCTAAGATCAGTATGGATATTTCCACCTTGCTCATGCAGATTTCATTGAATCTCATTTGTGATGAGGTTCATCTCTCTCTTGTACATATCAGTGATAAAAGTATGATTCTATATGACAAGAAAATGGAGGATATGAATACTAATAGCCTAAGTACCATCTTTGCTAAGGATTATGTTAGAAGAAATAATGTTTTATGTTATTTCTCTTTCTATTCAAACAACAACAAGAGTATAGGAAACTCCAAAAAAGCTATCAAATACTTTGTTGTCTCTATTTCCTTGG
This sequence comes from Sequoia sempervirens, assembly GCA_007258455.2. Lineage (NCBI taxonomy): Eukaryota > Viridiplantae > Streptophyta > Pinopsida > Cupressales > Cupressaceae > Sequoia > Sequoia sempervirens. The sequence goes on from VDFB02000003.1 coordinate 203,666,871, forward strand.
TTTATCTCTTGGATCCTTTGACTCTTATGTAGATCAAGTGGGTGTTTGTGAATGTTACTATGGGTGGCATGAGACTTCACATGAACCTAGATCTTGTTCTACCCTTAAGTAGACAAGCTCTAGGAGATCTTTGAAAGAGGTGGATTTACTCCCTTCTTCTAGACTATGCAAGGCTACAATGATAAACTTGCTTCAAAATTTGTTAACTCCTAGTCTCAAGTGGTTATTACCATAAGTGGTGAGCAGTTCAGGTGTCTAATGAATTGATAGCTAAAGCCACAGGTTTAGCCTATGATGGCATCAAGGTGGAGAAAAAGAGCAATGGACACTACAAAATGTTTATTGTTGCTTTTTCAGAGGCAAAGAGAAAGTCGTCCACTTCCAAAATGGTTAGAGTTGGGAGAATTTGTTAGCTACTTGGGCTCTAGTAAATATTCATTACATGAAATATTTCACTCTTGAAGGTCAATATAAAATTGTACATGGTTACCATTTCTTGATTCTTAATCATTCGCATCACTATAAAAGAATGAATCTTTATTTTTCATGTTTACCTCCCTTGAGGCCTGCATTATCAAGGGAACCTATCCCCCTTTGCATCAAGGCCTCATCATGGCCCTTTATAAATAATGCCTTTCTATAACACCCCCTTCAAACCCCAAGGTCAAGAGCATTATACAAATTAAGCTTCTCGATGAAAAATCCTTTGGATCCCCCTTTGCTCATATTAACCCCCGCCCTTTCTCTATTGGCAAGGTGAGTCTGAGTTTAAAAGGTAATGGCCCTATTATGATTTCAACTCTCTAGCTTGAGTTGTTAGACACCTTGTCATCCAAGAAAAGAAATGCGGTATTCCCCATTGTGGACAAGAAATAATAGGGTAAAGTTGTGAAAAAAGGCCAAAAGCCCCATTCCTTTTTGTTTAATAGGTGAAAAAGGGAGTTTGCATCAAAATGAATTTATCAAAATGATGAACCACTACTTCCCACCATAAAACATTCAATTATGAGAGTCAAATTGCCTAAATAACAATAAAAAACTAACCCTAACTGTTATAGCAATGAAAAGGGAAGTTGAGAGCTCAAAGTGATGTGTACCTTGCTGCAAGAATTTTATTTTCAGGGCACAAAGGACTCATTCACCTTTAGTGGCGAATGGGTCCCTGTTAGGGTTTATGAAACTGATATCTAGGTTTTGTTCTTCAATGTTTGCACTCTCAGATCCTCGGTTGTCAGCTCCTGAAATCCTATAACAAATTATGTAGCCTTATTTCCATGTTCTTGCACTTTGAATGACAACTTTGACAATTTTGCTTCAATTTTCTTCTCCACTTGATCTTCAACTTGTAAATCTACAAACACACGGTCAAGAGGAGAAAAAAATGTTGATTGTTAGCGAATAGGATTTTTCCTTGGTCAAACCTCTTTTAGGTAATTAAACCAAATAATGAAATAATGAAATTGAAGCATGAAACATGAAACATACAATGTTGATACCTTGGAAGTTGTCTTGGAGTACAAATCTACAAACTAACATGTAGTGGCCATGAAGAATGTAGATCTTGATCTCAAATAAGATGTGAAAAAATGCTTGCAAGTAGATCTTCAATGCTACATCGACTATCTTAGCTCAAAAACATGTATGATTGCACTATGCCATTGACATGATGAAATGATCTTGAATTGTTGTAATAAATCTTCCTTGAAATCCTTTGAAATGCTCTTGTAATTCTCTAATTCTTGAAAACTTTAATGCTTAGGCCTCTTGTAAACTTGCTAGGTCTTGTTAGGAGAAACAATGTGAATTAACCCCATATTTGTCCTAAATCTAGAGATTAACCCCAAAATTCAAATATTTCAAGCCGACCTTAGATCTAGAATTAAAAATCATTAAAATCCTGCCAAAATTAAATTCAAAAAGGTGGGTCCTATTAAGGGAGGATCCATTCGCCACCTAGCTAAAATAGGTCCTAGCACAACTTCCTAGGACCATGCCTCAGAGGGTTGAAAGTACATCAAAAACCCATTTTGAAAATGCATAGAAAGGGGTGTCCTATTTGGAGAGGACCCATTCACCCTTAGTGGCGAATGCATCCTAGCACCATTTTCTAGGACCTTGATTTCTCCAAATTAAATGTCATGCAATTTGATTTATAGGTATCGAGATAGGTCTCTCATAAAATGCAATTAAGAGGGCTTGAATTTGAATTAAAATGTCCCATTAGGCTCAATTAATTAATGAAACCCTAGATAAGTGTGAAAGTGTGTTACAACACTTTACAACACCTAAAGTAAAGTACAATTTAAGTACATTTAGTTAAAAAGGGGCCTAGATTAATGTGAATGTGTACAACACATTACAACTCTAAACCAAGGAATTATTAAGTTAATTTTATGTCAATTATTCCCAAATTAAGTGAGGAAAAAGAGATACTTTTTTCATCACTACACTTTTGGGGGTGATGCTATTGATATTTTCAATAGAGAGGGAGCAAAGAATGTGGTTGTGGAGACTACTGCTTGTGTTCCCAAAGGTTCTAGAGGTTGCAAGTTTGCTAGACATGTCATAGCTTTTACTTTTGTGAACCCTAATACTACCAAAGGCAAATAGATTTTGGATTTATATGATGAAGATGAGTTAGAGGAAGAATATTTTCTCCCTCAAACTAAGGAGGACTTGGAGGATAATGAATCGAAACATGAGTTTGATGAGATGCAAGATAATGATAATAATAAGGAACAAGTTAAAGATGATGAAGATACTGAGATTGACATGGGTTGTGACTAGAATGTGGACGTGTTCTCAAAGGTGTAAGAATTTTCTATCCCTCTCTCTCCTATCCCCCAATAAACTACAAACTACATGGAGGAGAATCACCCTCCCTCTATTCTTTCTCAAAACACTAATGACAAAGACAAGGATACCATAGAGAAGTTGTAGGCTAAGGTGCTCGAGCTAGATAAGCTTGTCTCCAACAAATGTAATGATAGAATTACTCATCTATAAAATTCCTTACCTAAGATTATAATTCTTACATAGGGAATTATGCACAAATCAATGATGGGTACTATCTCCAACCACTTCAAGATCAATAAACAAAAGAAGAAAAGGGAAAAAGATGATGATGAGGAGAAGGTGAATGTTAAGAATGTTGATGAGAAAAAGGATATGGAGGACTGATAAATATCCCTTAAAGCCCTCTTGGATGATTGGGGATTGATTTGTTATTTGGTTCTTTGTTTTTTTGTTTGGTCTCGATCTTGTCTCTAATTTTTTGTTTTGCTATTTTATTGGGCCTACATGCCTTTTGTTGTTTGGTCAAGTCTGTGTGCCCTCTTGTTGTTTCTTTGATATTCTTTTAATGTCTTAAACTCTCAAGTTGAGGGACCTTTCCTTTCTTTTTTAATAAAAAACATATAAGGTTACCCCAACATGAGTAAATAAAAGTTGTGATGTGGCCCTCAATAGCCAAAAAAACACCCATATAAGTATATAAGGCCCTACGATATAGGCATATGCCTCCAATGTGATGGCCAAGAGCATGGGAACAAACTTGTAGAGGTAATATAATACACTCATAGTGGTAACATAGATTTAGGAATGCGGTCTCAAGGTAATAGTTCAAAAGGGGTGATACCCCAAATATAAATGAATAAAAAATATCAAAACGGAGGAAAACATGCCCCTACTCAATGTAGTAGCTCTAGAAGTATAATAAGTCAATGTAGGTGCAAATTATTTGAAAAGTATATGATGTACCTTGACAATAGGAGCTCAAGATGAGGAGGTATCATGCCCCTAATGTGAGGACATGGCATTGAAATTTCAAAGTGACAATGGGAAGGTATATATCCCCTAATACAAGGGTAGCTAATAATGTAGTATCAAAGATAAAATATAGGCATAATAACTTATGTGGAAAATCATGATGATCATAAAATAGACATCCCAATAAGAATATAAATTTATAGTAAGCATGAGAGATAATAAGGCAACATGAGGAACCAAAGAAGTGAAAATTATCAAAGGAAAATAAAACATAGGGATGCTTAACATAAATTAAATAAATTAGCAACTATGGTGTAAAAAATAACAAAAAGGAAAGGGTAAATAAAGAATGGGAAATTAAGGAAGATACCAACAAGAAAAAAGAGAAAATGTATGGAGAAATTAAAATGTGAAGTAACAAATACCCACAATTTGAGTAAAGTAAGCATAAAATCAAATAAAAAAAGGTGAAATAATAATGTGGCACACAAAAACTAATGAATAATAAAAAATCCAAGGTATTAAATAAATATGGTATCAAAAGATTAAAAATAAAATTTAAATTATAAATATATAAGTATATAGGCTATCATGGTGTTCATGAATCATTAAACAAAATTTGGAAGCTCAATATTTTTTGCTAGAATATCATCTAATAAATTATCACCATCTCAACAAAATTCATCAAATTTCTCTTCATAAATTCATGATTCTTCTTCATTTATTGATTTGTATTACATGTGTCTCTTCCTTATATTCCTCCATGATAGGAATACACACTTGATCCATTGGTGTCACATTAGGTACTTAGTTTCTTACCCAAACTTATTTCATTTTTAATTATGTTTGTGGAGGAATGATAGGCATTTGATACACCAAAACCTACTATTTTATTTTAGTTTCTATGTAGTATTACTAAAATAAAATTTTGGTATTTGTATTGATTCTCTTTTTACTTTCTTTATATCATATTTTTTCTATCTTAAAACATTATTTAACTTTAGACTATTTTACTTTTAGAAGATAAAAAAATTCTCAACCTTTTTAATGGTTCCCTTTCTTTGGAAAACACTCGTGCTAGAAAGTTTTCTCTGTTGTTTTACCAAACAAAAAATTTCACATGAACCAATTACTTCCTCATTTGGTATTAATCCTCTCACCATTTGTTTCTCCTACAATAAACTCAATCCTCTAAAATACAGGTGTCCATACCTTAAATGTCATAGACATGTTTGGTATAAATAAGAATATTCAAAATTTTCTTTAGGTTATTCTTAGTTTATGTTTTCACTCTTGATTTAGAGTGGTAACATTCAATTCTCAATGATCAAAAGCTTTCCAATCAACCTATCACTTGAAAATATATCTAATATAGTGTACACATTATCTCTAGAAAAATACTATGTAACCCTTATGTACTACTTATCCAAGACTCATGAGGTTATGCTTCCTACCATAAGATATTGGCTTATAGAGGGCCCTTTCAATATTTCTCACTTATCCTTCATGTACAATTAAAAATTTGATGAAAGAAAGAAGGTATTTATTTATAATGTTTAATCCATAATCTCCCATTTAAGATGAATCTATTGAAGGATGGTATCACGATATCAAATTGGTACTTAGTTAGGTCAAAACGTTAACTATAAATGATGTCTCATGATGTATTGATCAACATTCCATATAGTCTTCGATGGAGTCCTAGAATGTGTGTACTATTGATTATTCATATGGTTAGTGAATAATATTTTTTAGTGCAAATATTATATCAATGTGTTAGTTCATTAAAAAAATTAGTATGTGCTACTCATCTCAAAGCACTTTAATGTATAATAGAACATAATAATTATTTCGTGTCCAATCTCATTATTTTGTGCTATATATATAACCTTCTCTATATATTATATCTTAAATAGATGAAATAACTCTTAGTAAATAAAATATTTCTTAAGTAAATATTTTTAGAAAATAAAATTCTATATTTAAAATGATATAAAAATATCAAGTATATAAGTTTATATAAATTTTTAAAATACATGACCAATATATAATAAAAAATGAATACAACTAAAAATATATAATCTTATAGATTATATCTTACTTATATCCTTCAAATTTATGATACCAATCTACATCTTAATAATTTTATCAGTGAGTTTTTGTTGAAACAAAAAAAAATATCTTTTATTAATTTTAATAAATTTAAAGATAAATATGCGAGTTAGAAAATGTTTATCGTGATTAGTTTAAAAGTTCTCTTTGATCTCACATTATTTAGACCGTTCAAGTTGATCTGGTAAACATTAAACAATTTGTTTGAATACTTGCCGTGATTTTGAACATCAAATTGAGAAGAAAAATTGTTTGTAAAGAAACATAAGTTTATTCTTATCGTTAATAACATGAAATAGTAAAATCCCAGATGACAACGAATCCTATCTGTGAGATCGATGGAATCAAACTGATGATTGTAATATGTCACTGGCGATCATGGTGATCGAAGTGAGGAAGATGAGGATGGCGATGGTGGTGCAAAATCAGCTGTGCAGTTCTAGCGAAGTTCTGCAACTTACGACTAGCCAAACATCCCTGACTTGAAGAATCTGTATCTGTATGAAGTCTTATAGCTTCTCTCACATCATTACATTCAGCTGCACTTTTACAAAACTCTGCAAGCTCAAACAACTCTCTATCATCCAGATCACCATCAAATGGTTTCACCAAAATGCCATTCTCTGGTTGAAATTTACAGGTGGGGTTAACATCAACCATGAAAACATCCTTCAAATGCAAATCTCTAATCTTATGAGAAGGGTTAATCTTGGTTAAATCTTTCACAAAAACATCATCATCAAAACCATGGCGATCACAAGAATCCCTGTACAAACGGCTCTCTATATTGAAATCAAAATCAAGTTTATCAATGATAAGATCTGCATACTTTTTCTGGGCATGTGTGAAAATAACAATTCTATAATTCTTAGCCAATTCAACCAAGAAATTTTCCACGCCGGGCCTTTTCAAGACATAATAAGGGACTATTTCTCCCAGTCCAGTTGCAGTGTCACGAATGAATGAAATAACAAAGTCATAATGTTGCAGAGGCTCATGGCTTGCCTTTACTAAAACATCAAACAACTCCAACACAATAATTTTCTTCGCACTGCAATGGGGGGCTAATTCCTTAATATTACAGCTCCCGCTCAAAGCCCCATATGTCCGTATGGTGTCCCTTACGTCGCTACACATTGCTGCTATTTTACAGAAATCTAGGACCCTGCAAAGATCTCTGTCGGTAAGCTCGCCGAAAAATGGCTTCACCGGGAAAGCATTTTCCGGCTGCAGTTTATAGCTATCCGGCTCGTCGTCCACCATGACAACGTTCTTTAGATCTCTTCCAAGCTTAGAAAGATCTTTGACAGGCACTCCTTGGGCTTCTATAGTGCAGGAGTCTCTGTAGAGTCTGAGATCTATTGTGTTATTAATGTCTATTTTGTCCAGAATAGGGTCTGCGAATTCTTTGGTTGTTGAAGTGAAGATTACTATTTCGAAATTATTTTCTGTTAGTTGTTGTAGAAGTTGGTCTAGCGCAGGCCTTTTCTGTACGTAGCATATGATGTTGGAGTGCTGTTGGAGTGGCAGTGTGAAGTCGTAGTGTGGGAGGGGAGTGAAGCTTGCGTTGATAAGTGTGTTTTCCATGTCCAATACAATGGTTTTGGCTTTTCTTGTGGGGTTATTGGTATTATCGTCCATTCTGGCTCTCAGTTCGGATGCGCCATCGCTGACTGCGCTGTTAAGCTTGTGAAGAAGAGTTGAGATTCCAGACAATGCCATGGTTGCTAAAATGCCTAGAAAGAAAAAGAACAATGCAACGACATGAATAATACTGTGTTGCAGGTGTTCTTATATAAGACTACGCCTTCCTTGGGCAAGACGCGACCCTTCCTGGCTTTACTAATCGTTATTCAGCGTTTAATCAAATCGTCAACTCAATTGAGGGAGACAAGACGTTTAGTTTGGGATGGGAATTCATTTGTTTAGTGGGCACTTCAAAACAACCAATGGTAACACGACCATATAAAATTCATCCAAACAAAAGATAAATTTTAAGAGGGGGCGAGGGGTTGAGGGGGGGAATATGTATGGAATTGCCTTACAGCAAGGTTTCTTGTTGGAGTAGACTTCAATATTATTTTGGGTGTACAAGGTAGATAGAGGAAAGAAACCCAAAGCATAGATGATTTTAAGACTTTTGTATTATAGTAGCCTTTACGAAACCTAATCAAAGGATTGAAGTACTTTGTCATCTAGGCTAATCCAATAAGATGTATAGACATGAGTATGAATAGAAGTTAGACTATCACTTTTGTAATATTTCAAGAAAGATCCATCATCTCAAAGAAGAAATCAACAAGTGACATAGCTATATCAATCTTTTGCATGCGATTTCTATATTATTTTCAAGCTAAAATTTTCATGGGATTGAGGTAAACTTGAAGCAAATAATAGTAGTCTTCTTGGGGGTTTTCCAAAAGCTTCCAAATGGTTTTGTTCTTGTGATATTGTTCTATTTCTCCTTTTCTTAGATTTTTCATTTTCATTTGTAAAATCCTAAGTGCTAGCATAGTGTATTTAGGATTATTTTTATCTCAGTCATTGTCATTTCTCAAATCAATAATTTTATTTCTTATTTCAAAATATATAAAAAATCAAGATTATCCATGGAAGTAGAAACATACCAAAACAAAGTTTGACTAAGGCAAGCCTCTCAATAGCTACAAAACATTGTTTTCTCTTTGTTTTTTATAGGTTTAATTGGAGAAGAAGAAATTTCATTCGATCATATATTTTTCAACCTTTCTTCTATATCTTAATTTATTTTGTTTGTATATTTAAATAGTTCCTTTTTACTATCATTTTACGCTATCATAAAGCTTATTTATTTTAAAATTTCTTATTTTCAAGTTATGTGTGTATAGGAAATACTTTCATACCTAGTTATACTTTTGGTTTTATTCAAGACTCTATGGAGTTGGGGGATATTGATGTTATTTCCTGCTCTAAGGAATGTAGGTAGGAAATTATGAAGAGAGAAGAGTTATTCTAGAAGAAAAAATCCAATGGCTCAAGGAAAGGGATACAAACACTAGATTTGTCCATCAATTTTCTTTGAAACATAGAAGAAGAAATAGAATATGCAAGCTAGACCTTGATGATGGCTTTTTTTCTCTAAGGATCGGGACATATTCAATGCTATCATTTCTTTCTTCATAGGTATTTTTGAAGAAAATGTATAGGAGACTAATGACTCTGTCGAGTTTGTGGATTTTATTCCTAAAATTATTAATGAAGTTAATAATAAGGGATTATGCAAAGATGTATCTTTGGAGGAATTGAAAGTTTTTTTTTCTCCTTTGGAGCCTTCAAAGCCATTGGGCCCGATGGGTTCCTCCCATCCTTCTTCCAAGTCTTTTGGGACATCATCTTGTGGGACCTTCTTACTACCACTAGAGATTTATTTAGATTAGGGAAGCTCCTTAAACACTTGAATCAAACCTACATTGTGCTTGTCCCCAAAGTGATAGACCAATTCCATGTCAGATTTTGTCCTATTAGTCTATGTAATACCATTTATATAATACTTTCTAAAGTGTTGGTCAATAGAATCAAACCCCTTCTTCACAATCTCATCCCCCTTGCTAGAAAGGATTTGTTCCTATCAGATAGAATCTTGATTTTATTCTCACCACCCATGAGCTCATACACTCTATATTAAAAAAAAAAGTTCCAATATGCTCCTCAAATTTGATATTTCTAAGGCCTGTGACAAACTGCTATGGCCTTTCCTTTTTGATATCCTTAAAAATTTAAGTTTTGTGAGAAGGTCCAAAGAATTATTCACTCCTACATCTCCTCCCCTACCTATTTGGTGTTGGTGAATGGTTTCCCCTATGGCTACTTCTTAGGTGGTAAAGGGTTAAGACATAGGGACCCCCTTTCCTCTTACCTTTTCATTTTGGTTGTGAAAGCTCTCGGTCAATGCTTCCAAAAACTTATGGTCTCTAATAAACTCATGGGAGTTAGAGTTGATTCCCAATTAGCCCCTACTTATCATCATCAATTTATTGATGATTCCATTATGTTTGTTGTTGCTTCAGTTGTGGAAGAAAAAATATGGAAGGTTACCTTGGAGGATTATGCTAATGCTGCTAGGAAATATATCAATTACAACAATTCTTCAACTCAAAGAATATTCTAAAAGAAAGGATTGTACACATCTTGGGCTGCTAGCAAGACTACCTTCATGCCTCTTATCTTGGTCTCCTCCTGACTACTAAGTTATTGTCCAATACTCACTAGAACAATATTATTGAAAGAGTGAAATATAAGATTTTTTGTTGGAAAGGTAAGCTTATGAGCCAAGTTGGTAAATTTCTACTTCTTAAATCCTCCCTCCAAAACATCCCTAACTACTTTTTATCTCTTTTTAAAATTCCTCTGTCCATGGCTAAAAATTTGAGAAGATCCAAAGTAAATTCCTTTAGGTTACAATGGAGGATAGAAACATAATTTATTTGGTCAAATGGGACAAGGTTTGTAAGCCTAAGAGCCTTGGTGACTTGGGTCTTTGAAGACTGAAATAATTCAATAAAGCACTTATTACCAAATGTGGTTAGAATTTGGTTGTTGACAACAAGAAGTGGGCTCACATCCTTAGCACTAAGTACCTAGGAAACAATAACCTTTGTTGCTTCCTCTCTTCTACTCATATTCCCTCAAACTCTGCCATATGGAACCTAATTTTGAAAACTTGAAATTTTCTTAAACATGGGATTTTTGGAGTACAAGAAATAGTAAGATTGTGGACTTCTAGTATGACAAATGGCTATATGAGGTTTCCTTATCCTCCAACCAAAGGTTTTCCTGGTTAAGAGAACCCACTGATAAGACTAAATGATACCAAAATTCATGAGTATATCAACTGAAAAATCACTCATACCTTATGGAAATATTTTGAGAATCAACTGACAAGAAGCAATTTAAATACTAGGGATTAACTTGAAAGGGACAGTGGATCTTATTTACAAGATCATTGGGTCTTTCTACCTATTTGGAACTAATTTAAATGATGTTTTTTGTTGGCTTCCCAACCCTTAGGGGTGCTTCTCTATTAAATCTACGTATACTCTTATTGTTGATGATAAGGAGGACTCTATATTAAATTATAATATGGTTTGGTATAATAAATTTTTACCTAAAATGAGTTGTTTCTAGTGGGTAGATATGCATAACAAGATCCTAAACATTAATAACCTAAATTGGTGGGGCTTCCACCTTGTAAATAGATGTAGCCTATGTTGTAACATGGAAGAAATGGTTAACCATCCTTTCCTCCACTATGTGTTTGCTAGATGGGTCTAGAAGGAGGTATTAACCCATTTTTTAATCTCCTGGACATTCCCAATCCATCTCAAAGAATTATTTTCTTCTTGGTGTTTGGGATCACCTTTCAAACATCTTATTATTTATGAAACTTGAAACCAAATGCCCTGTCTCATCTCTTGGCAGATATGGAAAGTAAGGAATAATAGGGTTTTCAGGGTACAATCAAGAAACATTAACCCTATTTTCTAGATCATCAAAAATAGCATTCGAGATAACATAAACTCCCTAACTTTTAAAAATCCAAGGGAATGCCAAATTATGCATAACTAAGGGTGAAACAGAACTAGGGAATCTCCCATAGCATAACCAACCTCAATTGGTCAAATATTTCTACTAGATAGATGACCAAATGGATCCCTCCAAGCAAAGGGTGGGCTAAGGTCAATGTTGATGTTGGTTCCTTTAGTGTCAAAAAATGTTGTCGATGACATTTTCACACTTCTTTGGGTCCTTGTTAAATTGAGCTTAATGATGCCTAGATTTAGTGTTGTAATGTGTTTAACACATTCGCATTAAGTCTTGGACCCTTGTAAACTAAATGGACTTAATGGTACCTTATTTTGGGTGTTGTAAAGTGTTGTACCACACTTTCACACTAATCTAGGGTTTTATTAATAAATGGGGCTTCTTTATGCTTTAATTGGCCTTATTTTGCATCTGCAAGCCTTAATTAATGCATTATTCAAGGATAATACCAACATAGACCAACATCCAATCATAATTCATGTCTTTTTAGGTTGTGTGGCCCAAATTTAGTGATTTGGGACTCATACGCCACCTTGGGCGTATGAGTCCCACCTAGGTTTTAAGGCCTCGAGCTAGATTTCACATCATTCTAAGCATTTTTGAAAAATGTGTCCCATAGTTAAGCCTAATGGGACTCATACACCATTTTTGGCATAAGAGTCCCGTATGGCCCAAAATCAAATTTAATTCAAATTCTTGGTAGGATTTTATCCTCCTAGATTTGATGTCAGCTTGTAGTGCTATAATTTTGGGAATTTGGCATAAACAAGTATAAATACAAGGTTTTTTCACTCATTTTTCACCTAGAAACTTGAGTATTCATGCATTAAAGCAAATTAGAGTTTACAAGAGCATTCAAGTGTTGTGGATCACTATTCAAGTATCAAGCATCATGTCAAAGTCATCATGCATCATGTTTGTTTTTGAGCTAACAATTGTGATGTAGGATTACATGATTCAGGCAATCATTCAATTCAAGATCTATCACATTCAAGCAAGAGTCAAGATCTACATCCATCAGATTCATTTCATACATGTTTTCAGCACTTTATTGCTAGGGTTTTTTGAGTTGTAACATTGCATGATGTTCATTCATCATTCTTTCATTTCATTTCATTTAATTATAAGTTTTGATTACCAAAAGGGGGTTTGATCAAGGGAAACTCCTTTCTACTAACAAAACAACATTTTTACCTCTCTTTAGTGTGTGATTTATAGATCTAGATTGAAGACATATTGAAGAGAAATTTTGGAGAAAGTTGTCAAGGTGTTCAAAGCTATCAAAGTGATCACATCATCATTGAAGAACATCTACAAAACATAATTTAGGAATTTAGACCTAAATATCAAGTTAGGAAGATTAAGTAGAGATTGAAGAGCAGATTCAGGTCCTAATTTTCCAAAAAATTCAAACTAGAGTGATACGCCACTTCTGGTGTATGAGTCCCAGTTTAATGAAGATTACAGTTTTTAGGTGTTCTAGACATATCTTTGTTAGATCTTTGTTCCTACCCAAAAACCCTAATCTAGGACTGAATTGCCCAGACTAGCATATGAGTCCCAACAAACATTAATTTCAATTTTTTTCAGCATTTCAGATCTCCATTCAAGCTCCTACAGGTTTCCAAGTGCACATTTATGGTTTCTTAGCATTCTATTCTATTTTGTATTCATTTCTAGGTCATTTAGCAAAGTCTTGCATATCTTTAGGTTTTTTCATTAAAACTTGCATATCATTAGTCTTTCCAAGCCCTAGCTTGGTGGTGAACTCCTCATTAGTCATTAAACATACCCTAGGACACCCTATTGCAAGATCTCTTTCCCCTACTTCATTCTTGGATTAAAATCTCTAGGGTTTCCTTGAATGAGAGTGAAGAAGATTGTTGTTCTATGTCCTCAACCATAAGCAACAACAATTTTTGACCTTTCATTTTGGTCAACCTCTATTTAGAACATCTTAATTTTGATTTGGAGTGCATCATCATCCTAGATTTAGCTTTCATTAACATTGCATTAGGGTTTGCATTAGTTAATCAGCATTCTAGGGTTTCTAATCCTTGCATTAGTGAAATTGCATATAAAGACCATTTTTACATCTTATATTATTGAATTTAATCTAAAATTTGCATTTGCACTTAGCTTAGACATCATCCAAAATAGAAAACATAACATTCACACAAAATTTGTTGAAAATGATGCAAAAACCCTAAACTGGGACTCACACGCCCCTTTGGGCAATTTAGTCCTGGCAGTATAGGAGATTCTTCCTAATTTCAAGGTATTTTGCATTGACTATTATTCACTATTTAGACCCCTAAAAAACCCCAATTGGGACTCATACGCCCCTCTAGGAAATTTATTCTTGTTTCAGATTTTAGACTGCATTTTAAAACATTAAATTCTCTATTTATGTGTTTCAGTTTGTTGTTGTTAGTTATATGTTTTAGTTTATAGAGTTTATATTACATTCATTTCATTGTATTTAGCTTAGCTTCATTGCATCTTGCATTTCCTTGATTGTCCCTTGTATGATCTTTTCTAATTGGTGTCCTATTGCTAATACTATAGTGATACAAAGTTCGAGACTCATGTCATCCCATGATAGCACAATCATTGTGGATCTTGGGTTATCTAGATCATTCACTAGTAGTGTGGACACTAGTTCACTAGGTATGGATCATACCCTTAACAATTCTTTTCCTTCAAGTAGTTTGACGCATGTTGAAACTATGGTTGCTAGTATAATTTCCCAAGAAAACATAATCCAAATCCATGAAAATTTAGCAAACTTACAAAATCAAGTGAGCATTGAAACCATTTCAACCGCTACTATCCCTCTTATAAATACCTTACATAGCATGATTGAAATTGAAGCTAGAATAGATTTTGCACATAATATAGTTCAATTTTTTGGAAAATGTCTTACCTCAAACACTAGTTGTCCTTTAGCTTTGAACAATGTCACAAGCCAAGGAGGAACTCAAATTCCTCCTCCCATAATCATTTCCTCTATTCCTACCTATACCAATCCTCAAGTTACAAAAACAATGCAACCTACTAGTAATGTCATTCCTTCCTCGGGTATTTCTGCTAGCATCCTTAGTACCTTTGTGGCATCACACGTCATATCTCCTACCACTTTACATCCTATAATAATTCCATTCACTTGTCCATCAAACACATACACACCTCCACCTTATTCACCTCCATCTCAAAATGAAAACAATGATCTTCTCATAAATCAACTTTTGCAAACCATTTCATCCCTTCAAAAGCAAGTTTCCACCATAAACCACAATCAAAATGGTCCACCTACATGTATTATGTCCAAAGAAATCCCTTGTCCTTGGAGATATTGAAAATTCCAATGCCATAAGGTTTAGAGGTTCCTAGGTTTGAAAAATATGGGGGGAAAGGAGATCCTTCTAACCATGTTTCCACTTATATCGCCTTATGTGGTGACTTTATTCTTATAGATAAGCTCTTTGCTAAGCTTTTCCATAGATCCTTGAAGGATACCGCCTTAGAATGGTTTTCCTCATTACCAAAAAATTTGATTCATTCATTCAAAGAACTTGTTGAGGCCTTTATAAACCATTTTCAAGTGCATATGACCCCTAAAATGACATTAGCCGACTTGATGAGATGTAAGCAAAAAGAAGAGAAAAATATTACTGACTTTATTTCATGTTACCAATCGCTTTATTCCCAAATTGATGTAAAGGTTCCTAACCCTCACCTTCAAAATATGTTCATAGAAAAATTTCAAGGTAAGATACAATATAAGCTTACCATGATGAATTTTCCCTCCTTCATGCACTTATACACTTCCCTTCATGATTATCAAAACTCGGTTATTAGTTGTGACAAAAAACACCTCTAGTCATTCTGAAAAGTCTGAATCTACGAACCAAAAAAATTATCAACCTTTTAGAAAACATAATAAAGGCTTCCTTCAGCTTAATCCCCCTCAAAAAACAAGTCGACATGTTGATACCCAAGTGGCCACTATAACGAAAATAACTCATTTCACCTTTGGAGATCTGGCTAGGTAATTCACTCCCTTACCCAATACCCTCCATAACATAATGTCACAACTTTTAGAATAGAAAGTGGTTACCTTGCTTCCCATTAAAAATCTTGACCCTAATAAGCCTTTACCTCTGAACTTTAGATCAAATTATTACTACCATTATCACTGAAAAAATGGACACGATACAGAACATTGTAAGCATCTTAAACATCTTGTGCAAGACCTCATTGTCCAGTCAACTTTCAATTGGTGGTGGTAATGATCAAGTAAATAAGTTTATCTCTCCTCCCAACCAAAATTTTCAAATCTTTACCCACCCCATGCCAACTCGTAACATTTCATTTGTCAAAGCTAGTGAAACTATGAAAAATAATGTGTGATGAATGTTGACATGGATGATGACAACATGGAGACTGATAAACAAGATTCTATAGAACAAAATCTTATTGATGGTTTGGTTGCATTGGTCAAAACTCAACATCATAAGTGTCAAACTAAAAATCCTCTTTACATTGCTTTCTCATCTAAATACATCATTTTAAATACACCTAATGGTCCTCTCTACATAGCCGACCGAATCTATTATAAGACAACTAATGGGATATTAATTGATCTTGTCTATGGAGAAAATGTGATCACTAAGGAATTCCTACTTGTGCATGAGCTCTATCAAGAAACATATGATAAATCGAAAGCATGGATAAAGATGCATAATAGTTTCACTTTCCCTATGATGGGATCAATCACCTTACCTTTACAAATAGGACCAAAAAAATTAGATGTCTCATTCTTCATCATATCGACATTGGATCAATTCTATGTGAAGCTTGGTCACCCATGGCTATGCTCCATGGAAGTTGTCCTGTTCGTTGTGCATAAACGTCTAAATTTTCCCTTTAACAATGAAATTTGTATTGTGCATCATAGTGGCTTTAACCCTTTGTCTTCCCGTGTAAACTTTTCCTTAGAATTATTTTGGCTCGAGCCTATGGAACCTATAAAACCCTGAGAAGACCTGTTTTTTAAATCCTATCAGAAGTTTAAGGAAAAATGCATAGAAAAACTATCAATTCAAAATATTCCTCAGCCAATGATCAAGCCTACTATACTTGACAAATCCATGATCGAGCCTAAAGACATTCCAAACAACCAAGACCAACCTAAGATAGATCATTTTCCTATTTCCTACAAAAGACCAAGGCATAATGAAAACAATCTTGTCATGCCTCCTCAAATAAAACAAGTTTACAAATTTAAAGAGAAAGTGGTTGAACAAACTTCCATGGTTCCTTCCATTCCTCCCCTTAGGGAACAAAAGAAACCTATTGTTGATCATCCCACTCCTACACAAACACAACTCAAGAAATTCGTACTAAAATAAATAGAAATGCTAGAGAGCGTAGACATAGATGCCATGCACTTGCTTGAAGGTTAAACAAAGAAAATCAAGATCCAAACTTGACTGAAGCAATGCATGATGAATCTCCCCCTTTGTCAAAACAAAACATCCTATACTGCAACAAGATCTAAACCCTTCTTTAGACATTATCATACTTCTACCTCCCGTTGTGATTAACTTGGATGATGATGATGAGGTTACTAAGATTGAAAAAGAAGTGCATAACAAATTAAATACATTGTTTTCCTCTTTTATGAGCTTAAATGATAATTCTCCTAAGAAGAGTGTTGAACTTGGTAATGACCCTATTTCAACACTTACTATTGTCCCTTTGGATAGTTGTCCACCTTATGTATACGATGAACATGATTGGGATGCAGACGACCTACTAATAGGTTGACTTGCATGTGCCTTTCTAGTCTTTTTCATTATTTCTTTTTCATGTGATTGCATGTGCGTAATGTGATCCATTGTGATGTTATATTTGATGTATCTCTCTCTTTGTGAAATTCTTCTATTTGTACCTACATTATTTTCTATGTCATAAATCTTTTAAAGCTTTTCCTTTATCTTTTCTTTGTCTTGTGCTTTCCTTTTGGGGATGACACAAGGCATTGAGACATTCATGTCTGCTCCATGTTGACCCAAAAGCTTTTCCTTTATCTTTTATTTGTCTTGTGTTTTCCTTTTGGGGATGATGCAAGGTGTCAAGACATTCATGTCTCTTCCATGTTGACCCAAAAGGCTTTTCTTTGTTTTCACTCTCTTTTTGTCATTCTTCTAGTTCTATGAGTATTTTGGGAATGATGACAATTTTGAGCTCTCTAAAAACATTGTAGCAAGAACATACTAACCCCAAATCCATGGATCCCTCATGTGTTTGGAGTTTCATTTTGGGGGCAACTCCTTCATTCCTTTTTCATGACGTAGCTTTACTTGGAAACATATGACTTAGCATAGGGCTTTTGAAGATAGCTCTCATGTCTTCTTTATTGTTAACATTTATCATTTTCTAATTTAAACTAATTTCTCATAGCATGGTGTTTAGCAATTTGTTTAAAGTGGGGGCATACATTGGCACTAGTCTTTTGCATTTTTTCATGGTGTAGTCTTCTTACTTCATGCAATGTGTTTTCGCTTTGTGGTGACATTGGGTGAGATGTCCTAGAACGTGATCCTTCTTAGCATATTATATTACTCTTAGTGGCTTCATGTGACACACTACATCCCCTAAGTTGTGAATATTTTATTCTTTGATTGGTCCTCTCTTGGAGACATTAGGCACAATGTTCCCTAAGTTAACACCTTACATGAACTAAGCAAGGCTCCTTTGAACGTTCCCTATATTGTGTTGACATTGGAAATGGATGCTTCACTTCCTTGTCCAAAAAATGGACACAAGGAGAGGGATCTAATTTCCCAATATTCACATTCAAGGACACCTTAGAGATCTCAACCCAATGAAGGATGTGAGAGATTTTACTACAAGTTATCCTTGGAGATGATTAAAACAAGAAAGGGGTTCACCATCAAGTTTAAACTTGGAAAAGACAATATACTGGAAAACACAGTGTGGTATGCAAACTTGAGCTAAATGGCTTGAAAATGCAAGAAGAATAAAATAGAAAACTGCAAAACTGTAAGTGTGCACCTAGAAACTTGTAGAGACTTAGATAGAGACTGGAAATGCCGTTGAGTCTAAAATTTTGGTCCACTAGGACTCATTCACCAATCTGGGCAAATCAGTCCCAGATCAGGGTTTCTGCACAGGAACAAGTTTCTCAAAAAAGGGTATCCGAAAATGCCAAAATCCCAAGATATGTCTAGAACAATTTGGATTTTCTAGAAATTCAAAGTTTTGATTTGCATCTTTCAGTCTACTCAATATGTACCTACAGGAGTTCGGATCTGAAACCCTGATTTTTGAGACTGTAAGTGACTTTTTGTGAGGATTTTGACCTTGCCAATAGGGAAATGTCTCCAACAATTTTGTAACCTATTCTTCAATCATCTCCAAGCCTTCAAAACACCTAGATTTGCAATCACACAAAGGAAGAGAGAGAAAATGTTGATTGTTAGGGGATAGGAGCTTGCCTTGGTCAAACCCCTTTTAGGTAATTAAACCAAATGATGAAATAAGATAACGAAGAATGAACATAAAGTAATGCAATTAGAACCTTGTCATGATGATGGATCTTGAATTGTTGCAAAAATTGATAAAGAATATGCCCTTGAATGCCTTAGAATTGATCTTGAAAGCTATCGTGATGACCTTGTGAAGACTTGAAATGCTTAACCCTTGAGTACCTGACTTGAAACCATGGATGGATGGATGAAATAATGATTTGGAAGCATGTTTATATAGGAAATCCACTCACATGACCATTATTTTGATCCCCAAGGCCGACCTAGGAGAAATTTGAATTAAAAACCCACTTTTTCCTACTCAAACCCTGAAAATAGCTCAAATGGGATTCATTCACCATCTTGGGCGAATGAGTCCCACCTGGATGGGACTCATTCACCCAAAGTGGCAAATGGGTCCCACAAGGGCTATTTTGCTTGCTATAATGTCAGGGAGTGAAGAATTTTAGCTTTTCTGTTGATTTAGTCAGGTTTTTGATAAAAATATGCCTTGGGATGCACAATATGGGGTCATAGGTGCCTATTAATGATGATGTAAAGGTCATAAATGCAAGGAGGCCAAAAATCCAATGTGAAAGTGCAAATAAATACACTTTACAACACCAAATTAAGGCAAAATTGGGTCTATTTAGCTTAGAAAGGTTCTAAATCCCATGTGAATTTGTAAAACACATTACAACAGTAGATTAGGTCCACTTTATTTCCAATCCCCCTAAATTTAATGTGAAGGTGTAAATAAATACACTTTACAACATTACATTGGGGTAGAGTTAGGTTTATTTAGCTTTAAAAAAGGCCCAAGACCTAGTGTGGATGTGTAAAACACCTCACAACACTAGACCAAGGTGATATTAAGTCCAATTTATTACATTTAGCCTCCACTTTAGTGAGAGGATGAACTTGCTTCAAACTCACACTAAAGTAGACATTCAAGAGGGGTCCAAGTGCACTGATGCAGATGGTCTAGGATAACAAAGAACGAGGAGGTGATCAAGCTCCCAGAATCCAAGATCCTAAGTCAAGCCGACATAAGCACAAAAGGACATGCACAAGGTGTATGATATGCAACATCAAGATACATGATCATGCAATGCCAATGACTAAAAGAGAGAAAAACAAGAACAAGTAAAAATAAAAAGGGTGGATCAAGCTTTGACCGATTTTACAACATGATGTGGATCATATCTAGGTTTTTTTTCCAAAAAATGCATACTCACTCTGAGGCGACGAAACTCCTGGCTGTCCACCAGGTGAGAAACATACACTCATGGCTGGTATGCACTCACACACACACAAGTAGTTATGGGGAAATTCATGCCTCAGAATGGGCTTCCCACTCAAACCATACTAAAGTTATACCTCTTGATAACTCTAATAAGGTGCCACACAAAAAATAATTTTCAAGCTTCATGAGACAAGAAAAAATATGTATGCTTGGAGTTCATGAACAAACGCGATCTGGCTCCATAGGCATGCAAGTTGTATTATGCAAGGTGGCCATATAATAATTGTTGTAAATTCCAAAAGAGTGTAAGGTATGTTCAAACCGATTTTGCTTGGTTTATGCAAGGTCTCTTCTTAAGGAACAGTGTGCCTAATGTTTCCTAGAGAGGATGTGTCAAAGAAGTATCACACTCTTGGAGGGAATCAAGCCCCATGACACCACCAAGAAAAGGATGCATCGCTAGAAAAAAGAAAAATCACTCCATGAAGTTTGTTTCCAAAAGATGTCATCTATGTATGCCCCCACTTTAAAGTGGTTGCTACACCATTACTGTGAGCAATTGCTTTAAAGTAGAAGAAGACATGAAAGCTTATTCAGAAAGCCCTATGCGAAGTCATGTGTTTCCAATAAGCTACGTCATGAAAAAGGTCATATGTCACATGTGAGCCAACTTTAGGCATGTCGTCCACATCCCAAGCTTGCTCTTATATGTTCATGAAAGGTAATAAACTAGTTGAAAGAGGCAACGACAAGTGACATACAAGGACAAGGCTAACTAACCCCTTGCCTCCACTTAGTGCAAGACAAGGATGAGCCGAATAGGATGAAAATAAGTATCAGTTAGAGGAATTAGGTGTTTCAACACAAGACCACCACACTCCTTAAGAAATTTTTTTTTGCTTAAATCCTTACATTCATTAGTGGCATGACCATGAACTCTATGATATGCACAGAATGAAGTCTTGTAGTGAAATTTCTTTCATGTTCTTGGAGGAAGGGATATCAAGTGATCTTGGAGGAGTCTTGACAAGATACCCTCTTGATCAATAGAAGATGTTCCTTTATTATGTGCGACAAATATATCTCTTGCTTAGTACCAGATGTCATACCTATGCAAGACTCTTTAGATTGTGATGTTTCATTCTCTCCTTTATAGGAGGGTGTAAAATTTAACAAACTCAAATCATTAGCATTTTGTGAGATGACATTGACATTAAGCGAAGATGTCTTTGTTTGTTTCATTTCTTACAAAGGATAACTTCCAAGACCACTAGTGTCTATTAGTTTAGGATGCACTACTGTTAAATTTGGCTTAGAATGATGTTTTGTAATTGTGTTGATATTGAGTGAAGGCTTGGTTGTTTCTTTCGAGGGAAAATAACCAAGACCACTAGTCTTTTCTTGTATGTGCTTGGCTCTGAAAGGAAACGGATACCTTTCTCTCAAGCACCACATCCTTTGCCACTATAACCAAGTTGTTTCATAAGCTCATAACCTCTTCCATAATTTTTTTTCATTTCTTTTGGATTTGGTGGTTGTTGATAGTCAATTGTTTTGTCAAATTTTGTTGTATAATTTTCTTCTTCTTGTTTAGTAGTTGAGGTGGATGCTTTGGAAGGGTCATCTGAATTTTGTGTTGACATTACCACTTTTTCTTTTCCCTTTTCAGAGTCTTTTTTTATGATCTTTTATTCTCCCATGAATGTATGTTTGAAATCTAAGGACCCCCAATCATCTTCTAATAGCTTTGTGACTTGTTCAATATGTTGTTCTTTGTCTTTTTGTTGGATGGGTTCCACTTGTGTAGTTGGTGTTAATGTTTTCAAGGGATTTTCCTTGCTTTTCTCAATGTTTAAACAACTATCAAGATTAGGGTCAACTTTGATTGTGTACACTTTGTTGTTGTAGACATACTTCATTACACGATGAAGAGTAGAAGGCACCCCATTCATTGCATGAATCCACAGTCTTCCTAAAAGGAGGTTATGTGAAAGATCGTTAGGAATAACATGGATCAGTGTTTCCAATGTGGCCTTTCCAACTATAATAGTTAAAGTAATCACACCAAGCAGTTGTTTCCCTACATTGTCAAATCCCTTGATAGATAAAGAATTGGGTTGAATGTTTGATTTATCCACTCTAAGCATATCTAGAAGGTTTACACTACACACATTAAGAGCAGAGGCATTTTCAAAAAGGGTTCGCTTTATCCCTATTATTTTATATTGAGATATTATTATGAAGGCTTCATTTTTTTTTACTTCCCAAGGAGGGAGCTCACTTTGGTGGAAAACAATGCCAACATTTATTCCTTGAATGAGGGCTGCTATGTCATTCAGTTGTGCATTAGAAGGGATAGGAACTTGTTGTAAAGCACTTTGAATCATGTTGTGATAATGAGGGGAGGCTTGAATAAGGTCCCATAATGATATCTTAGGGGGAGTATTCTTAAGTTGTTCAACAAGATCATACTCCTTTCCACTTTGTGCAGGAAAATGAGGGGGACCAGGTAAGATAGGATTAGGCAACAGAAGGGGTGTTGGAGGTGTTTTCCTTGGTTGCGGATTGTTCCTAGTGTTATATGTATGAGCAATAGTATTATGAATCGATTACTGCAAAACATTATTCCTAGGTGGGTAGAGGATAAGTTCGGGTTTGTTTTGAGTTTGTGGTTTGTGTGAAGGGGGGTAAAGGATGAGTTGAGGTTGGATAATATTAACATCCCTTAGTGAAGGAGAGTCTATTGTTTCCTCATAATATTCTTCTAAGGACACTATGTTATTTTCAATGTTATCATTTTCTTGCACCACGATATCCTCCCTAGGAGGAGAGTTTTTAGGAGAACTACAAAGCAAATGCTCTTGACATTCAAGGATTGGTTCTTCTAAAATGACTTCATCACAAGTAGGGGAATGATCAATGGTTGGATTTTCTTGATTATCAATAGTGGGGACATTAGGAGAAGGCTCTATTTTATTGTCTATTTTCTCTAAGGTATCATTCTCTTGTGCCATATTATCTAGCCTAGTAGGAGATAGCTTGTAAGATGTTCATCACATTCCATGGTTAGATTTTGTAAAGTAGCTTCATCACTAGTAGGGGAGGCACAAGAGAAGGACAACTATGATTTTCATGTGTACCAATGATTAGATCCTCTTGTTCAAATAGACCCTTCCAAATGTTAGGAACATTAGGAAGGAGATAAATAATGGTATAACTCTCAATCATTAGATCTCTTGATACCAATATATCCTCCTCACAGATGTGTTTGTCATGATTGTTCTCGATTGTATCCTTATTCACTAAAGATTTTTCACAATAAGGGGAGGTGTTGGGAGATGAATGGAGACTAAGTAAAGTATTGGCAATGAATTCATCTTCTATTGTTATACTATCTTCCCAAGGGGAATGAGGAGAAGGACAAACAAGACTTTCATGATTCTCAATTATTGTACCTTCTTTCGCCAAGATACCTTTGTCACTAAAAGGAGAGGTATCAGGAGAAGTACAATTATGATCATCATGGTTAGCCATGTTTATATTCTCTTCTATCACATCATCCTCACTCTCTTGCACTAAGAGACTCTCATAACTAGGGAATGCATTGAATGAATGACTAACATGCTTATTGACTAACTTTTTCTTTGCGAACTTGGAGAAGATCAAAACTAACATTTTTAAAAATTAATCTATGCAAACTTAAAATGCAATGTAAGGACTTAAAATGAAATGCAATTTTTAGTTTTCAAGAAAAATAATTTTCTGATTACACTATGCAATGATATGAAAATGAAATGTTGTGAATGCAAATTTGAAATGAAGCAATGCATGAAATGGACTAATTTAACCTAGATTTAGTGAAATGCATGTAACATAAATTCAACCCAATGAAATAACTAACCAATGACATCAAATAGAAGATTAAAAATAAGGTTTTAAGTGTTGTAGAAGGCAGTTTCATATCTGTTCTAGGACTGATTCGCCCAAGATGGTGAATGAGTCCCAGTATGGGTTTTTTCAAAATTTTCAAGAATTTTCAATGGATTTTGATGCTTTTTATGTTGTATGATATGTATCCTAAGTGCAAATGAAAATTTTAGATGATTTTAAATAATTTACTTGATGAAAAAATGCAACCTATATGCACTTTCACTAATATAAAATTTGAAACCCTAGAATGCAAATTAACTATTTCAAATCCTAATGCAAAGTCAATGCAAGCTAGATCTAGGATGATGATGGGCTCCAAATAAAAAAAGAAGGTATTCTAAATGTAGGTTCACCAAAATGTGGACATTGGAAATGGATGCTTCACTTCCTTGTCCACAAAATGGATACAAGGAGAGGGATCCAATTTCGTAATATTCACATTCAAAAACACCTTAGAGATCTCAACCCAATGAAGGATGTGAGAGAACTTACTATAAGTTATCCTTGGAGATGATTGAGACAAGAAAGGGGTTCACCACCAAGTTTAAACTTGGAAAAGACAATATGCTGGAAAACATAGTGTGGTATGCAAACTTGAGCTAAATGACTTGAAAATGCAAGAAGAATAAAATAGAAAACTGTAAAACTGCAAGTGTGCACCTGGAAACTTGTAGAGACTTGAATGGAGACTAGAAATGCTATTGATTCTAAAATTTTGGTCCACTAGGAATCATTCACCAATCTAGGTGAATCAGTCTCAAATCAGGGTTTTTACACATGAACAAATTTCTCAAAAAAGGGTATTCAAAAATGCCAAAATCCCAAAATTGACCAAAAATGGGACTCATTCGCCACTTTGTGGCGAATGAGTCTAGTTTAGATTTTCTAGAAATTCAAAGTTCTGATTTGCACCTCTTAGTCTACTCAATCTGTACCTCCAAGTGTTCAAATCTAAAACCCTGATTTACAAGACTGTAAGTGACTTTTTGTGAAGATTTTGACCTTTCCAATAGGGAAATGTCTCCAACAAGTTTGTAACCTATTCTTCAATCATCTCCAAGCCTTCAAAGCACCTAGATCTACAATCACACAAAATAAGAGAGAGAAAATGTTGATTGTTAGGGTATAGGGGCTTGCCTTGGTCAAACCCCTTTTAGGTAATTAAACCAAATGATGAAATAAGATAATGAAGAATGAGTATAAATTAATGCAATTAGAACCTTTCCATGATGATGGATCTTGAATTACTACAACAATTGATGAAGAATATGCCCTTGAATGCCTTAGAATTGATCTTGAAAGCTATCGTGATGACCTTGTGAAGACTTGAAATGCTTAACCCTTGAATACTTGACTTAACAACATGGATGGATGGATGAAATAATGATTTGGAAGCTTGTTTATATATGCAATCCACTCACATGACCATTAATTTGATCCCCAAGGCTGACCTAGGAGAAATTTGAATTAAAAACCCACTTTTTCCCACTCAAACCCCGAAAATAGCTCAAATGGGACTCATTCACCATCCTAGGTGAATGAGTCCCACCGCGATGGGACTCATTCACCAAAAGTGGCGAATGGATCCCACATGGGCTATTTTGCTTGCTAGAATGTCGGGGAGTGAAGAATTTTAGCTTTTATGTTGATTTAGTTAGGTTTTTGATTAAAATATGCCTTGGGATGCACAATATAGGGTCATAGGGGCCTATTAATGATAATGTAAATGTCATAAATGTAAGGAAACCCAAAATCCAATGTGAAAGTGCAAATAAATTCACTTTACAATACCAAATTAAGGAAAAATTGGGTCTATTTAAATTAGAAAGGTTATAAATCCCATGTGAATGTGTAAAGCACATTACAACACTAGATTAGACCCAATTGATTTACAAGCCCCCTAAATTTAATGTGAAGGTGTAAATAAATACACTTTACAACATTAAATTAGGGGAGAGTTAGGTTTATTTATCTTTAAAAAGGGCCCAAGAACTAGTGTGGATGTGTAAAACACCTCACAACACTAGACCAAGGCGATATTAAGTCCAATTTATTATTAATTATTCCCAAATAAAGCAAGGAAAAGGCATACTTTTTTGGTGATCACATATTGCATTTGCAATTTTGGTTATATGGCCACCTTGCATAATACACTTTGCATGCATGTGGAGCCATCTGGTTTATTCATGAGTATCAAGCATACGAAGCTTTGCTTTCCTCATGAAGCTCGAATTTCATTGTTATGCAACACCTTATCAAAGTTATCAGGAGGTATAACTTTGGTTTGGCTGAACAAGAAGTTGAACTGAGGCATGACTTTCCCATAGCCACTTGCTTGTGTGAACGCATGTCGGCCATGTGCGTATGTGTCTCACCTTTTGGATAATCACCCAGTGGACAGCCTAAAGTTTCGTTGCCTCAGAGTGAGTGCGCATTTTCTTCAAAAAATAGCCTATATTTGATCCACACCATGATGGAAAAATGGTCGAAGCTTGATCCTATTTTTGTTTTTTGTATTTATTTGTCTTTTATTTATGTCTTTGGCAGTGTATGCTTATGCCTTTTATTTCTCTTGATATCATTTTCATGTGTGTTCTTTTGTGCCTATGTTGGTTTTCCATAGGATCTTGATCCTAGGAGCTTAATCACCCCTCTTGATCATTGTCGTCATGTCTTACCAACATTGGTACACTTGGACCATCTTGATGTGAATTTGTCTACTTTAGTGTGAGTTTGAAGCAAATTCATCCTCTCACTAAAGTGGGAACTAAATGTAGTGTTGAAAAATGTCATCTGTGACATTTTCACACTAATTTGGGTCCTCCTTGTTAAATTAATTCTAATGATGCCTTGATTTAGTGTTGTAATGTGTTTAACACATTCACATTAAGTCTTGGGCCCTTGTAAACTAAATGGACTTAACGGTGCCTTATTTTGGTTGTTGTAAAGTGTTGTACAACACTTTCACACTAATCTAGGGTTTTATTAATAAATGGGGCTTCTTTATTCTTTAATTGGCCTTATTTTGCATCCACAAGCCTTAATTAATATATTTTTCCAAGGATAATCCTAAAATAAACCAACATTCAATCATAATTCATGTCTTTTTAAGTTGTGTGGTCCATATTTAGTGATCTGGGACTCATACGCCACTTTGGGCATATGATTCCCACCTAGGTTTTAGGGCCTCGATCTGGATTTCACATAATTCTAAGCATTTTTGAAAAATGTGTCCCATTATTAAGCCTAATGGGACTCATACCCCACTTCTGGCGTATGAGTCTCGTGTCGCCCAAAATCAAATTTAATTCAAATTATTGGTGGGATTTTATCCTCCTAGATTTGATGTCGGCTTGTAGTGTTGTAATTTTGGGAAATTTGGCATAAACAAGTATAAATACAAGGTTATTTCACTCATTTTTCACCTAGCAACTTGAGTATTCATGCATTATAGAAAATTGGATTTTACAAGAGCATTCAAGTGTTTACAAGAGCATTCAAGAGTTGTTTATCGAGTGTTGTGGAGCACTATTCAAGTTTCAAGCATCATGTCAAAGTCATCATGCATCATGTTTATTTTTGAACTAACAATTGTGATAGGATTTCATGATTCAGGCAAGAATTCAATTCAAGATCTATCACATTCAAGCAAGAGTCAAGATCTACATCTAGATCAAAGCCATTTCATACATGTTTGTAGCACTTTATTGTTAGGGTTTGGTGAGTTGTAACATTGCATGTTGTTAATTCATCATTCCTTCATTTCATTACAAGTTTTGATTACCAAAATGAGGTTTGACCAAGGAAAACTCCTTTCTACTAAAAAAACAACATTTTTCCCTCTCTTTAGTGTGTGATTTGCAAATCTAGGTTGAAGACATATTGAAGATCAAGTTTAGAGAAAGTTGTTAAGGTGTTCAAAGCAGTCAAAGTGATCACATCAGCTACATCATCATTGAAGAACATCTATAGGATAGAATTCAACAATTTAGACCCAAAGATCAAGTTGAGAAGATTAAGCAGAGATTGAAGAGCATATTTAGGCCCTGATTTTCTAAAAAATTTAAACTAGACTGATATACCACTTTTAGCATATGAGTCTCAGTTCAGTGAAGATTACAGTTTTTAGGTGTTCTAGTCATATCTCTGCCAGATCTTTGTTCCTTCCCAAAAACCCTAATCTAGGACTAGATCACCGAGACTAGAATATGAGTCCCAAAAGACATTAATTTTAGATTTTTTAGCATTTCATATCTCCATTCAAGATCCTACAGGTTTCCAAGTGCATATTTACAATTTCTCAGCATTCTATTATGCTTTGCATTCATTTCTAGGTCATTTAGTGAAGTCTTGCATATCATTAGTCTTTCCAAGCGCTAGCTTGGTGGTGAACCCCTCATTAGTCATTAAAAATACCCTAGGACACCCTATTGCAAGATCTATTTCTCCTACTTTATTCTTGGATTGAGATCTATATGGTTTCCTTGAATGAGAGTGAAGAAGATTGTTGTTCTATGTCCTAAACCATAAGCAATGATAATTTTCCACCTTTTAGTTCCAAGGAAAGCCTAGTGAAGTAGCAATATGAGGCATAATAAGAGATGATCAAAGGAACCTTATTGAAGGCTATGCTCGAGACATTGGTATGAACTCCAATAATATTATTGAGACTATCGCAGCCTAGTGGGCAGTTAAGAGGATTTTGTGCTTGGGTTCCTTAAGGTGGAGATTGAAGGTAAATCCCAAGTAATTGTGAATATCCATCAAAATGACAATACCCCTTCATGGAAGATATGAAGATTCATTTAGAACTGCATAATGGACCTTTGTGGCTTTCATCAACTCAAAATTCACCACACCTTCAAGGAAGGTAATGGTGCAACGAACTTGGTTTTCAATCTAGGCTTGATAAGTGAAGAACATAACTATTGGAATTTTAATTCTAATATCTCAAGAACTCTCTAGCATATCCTTTCCCAAGATAAACTTGATAGTTATCCCCATTCCTTGATATGATTAGTCTCTCTATGGCTTGGGGTTGGGGTATGGTGGATGTTTTGGATGCAATAATTATATCCCTAATGTTCTCACAAGGTATTACATCACTTTTATTAATGCTAACTTAACTCATAAATATTGTAAATATTGCAAGGAAAATATTATGGATTTATGCATCTAGATTTTGGTGCCTTTACTCTAAAGTACACTTGGCAACTCATGCCTAAGATCAGCATGGATATCTCCACCCCACTCATGCAGATTTCACTTCTTGTTTGTGAGGAGGTTCCTCTCCCTCTTGCAAACATTAGTGATAAAATTATGATTTTATACCATATGATGGTGGAGGATATGAATAATGATAGCCTAAGTACCATCTCTATTGGGAATTCTATTAAAAGAAACATGATTTTATGTTATTTCTCTTTCTATTCAAACAACAAGTGTATAGGAAACTTCAAAAAAGGTAGCAAATACTTTGTTGTCTCTATTTCCTTGGTTTATCTCTCAGTTCATTCATCTCTTTTGTGGATCAGGTGGGTTTCTATGAATATTACTATGGGACCTTGAAGATTTTTCATGGAACCCATCTCTTGTGATGACCTTAAGCAGAATGTCAAGCTCTGGGAGCTCTTTGAAAGAGGTGGATTTAAGCCCTTATTTTAGGCTATGTGGGGCTACAATGATAAACTTACTTCAAAATTTGTCAACTCCTAGTCTTAAGGGGTTGTTACCATAGGTAGTGTGTAGTTTAGGGTCTAATGAATTGATAGCTAAAGCCATAGGTTTATCCTATAATGGAATAAAGGTGGAGAAATAGAGCAATGGAGACTACAAAATGTTTATTGCTACTTTTTTCAGAGGCAAAGAGAAAGTTGTCCACTTCCATAATGATTATAGTCAAGAGAAGCTACCAGCTCCTTGGGCTCTAGTAATTCTTCATTGCATGAAATATTTCACTCTTGAAGGTCAGTTTAAAATTATGCATGGTTACCATTTCTTGATTCTTAATCATCTATGTCACAGTAAAATAATGAATCTTCATTTTTTCATGTTTACCTCCCTTAAGGCCTACATTATCAAGGGAACCTATCCCCC
Organism: Sequoia sempervirens; assembly: GCA_007258455.2. NCBI lineage: Eukaryota > Viridiplantae > Streptophyta > Pinopsida > Cupressales > Cupressaceae > Sequoia > Sequoia sempervirens. Next base: position 203,697,159 of record VDFB02000003.1, read on the forward strand.
TTTGCATCAAGGCCTCGTCATGGACCTTTATAAATACTAAATTTCTATGAAACCCTCTTCAAATCCCAAGGTCAAGAGCAATGTCAAAAACAATCTTCTCAATGACAAAGCCTCTAGGTCCCACTCTGCTCATATTAGTTGTCACCCTTGCTCAATTGGCAAGGTGGGTTTGAGTTTAAAAGGTATTGTTCCTACTATCATTACAACTATCTATACTAATCATTTAGAGACCTAATTGGCCAAGAAAAGAATGGTGGTATCCCAAATTTTGCACAAGAAACAAGGTAAAGTTTTGAAAAAGGCCAAAAGCACCATTCTTATTATGGGTGAGGCTATTGATATTTTGGAGATGTCCAGGGGTAGATAATGTGGATGTGGAGGCTACTCCTTGTATTTCCAAATGTTTTGGAGGTTGTGGGTCTGCTAGACTTTCCAAATCCCTTACTTCTCCATACCCTAATTCTACCAAAGGAAAACATATTCAGGAGTTGCATGATGACGATGAGTCAAAGGAAGAGGAATTTCTCCCTTAGATTAAGGAGGGCTCATAGGATGATGACTTGGATCATGATTCTAATGAGATGGTAGGGTAATGATAATAATGAGGAACAGGTTGAATATGATGAAGATATTGAGGTTGACATGGGCTATGACCAGAATGTGGATTTGTTCTCAAAGGTGCGGGAAATTTCTATCCCTCCCTCTCTTGGCCATTAGAAAACAATAAATAACATGCAGGAGAATCACCCTCCCCCCATTCTTTCTTAAAACACTAATGGCAAAGACAAGGATACCATAAAGAAGTTGCGGGTTAAGGTGCTCAAGCTAGGGAAACCTTTCAATTATAGATGTAATGATAGAATTGCTCATCTAGAAAATGCCTTAACTAATATTATAATTCTTATATAGGGAATTATGCATAAATTGATGATGGGTACTATCTCAAGCCACTCCAAGATCAAAGAACATAAGAAGAAAAGGAAAAAATATGATGAGGAGGAGAAGGTGAAAGTTAAGAATGTTGATGAGCAGAAGGATATGAAGGACTGGGAAATATCTATTGATGCCCTCTTGGACGATTGGAGCTTTATCTATTAGCTAGGTCTCTATATTTGTGTTCAATCTCAATCTTTTCTTTTTCTTTTCTTTTTTGTTGTTTTGTTGGGCCTTTGTGCCTTTTTTGTTTGGTTGGACCTGCATGACCTCTTGCTATTTCTTTGGTCTAATTTTAATGTCTTAAAAACTTGGGATTAGGGCCCTTTCCCTATTTTTTAATCAAAAGTTCATATAATATTACCCTAACATGAGAAAATAAAAGTGGTGTTGTGGCCCTCAATAGCCAAAAAACACCTATATAAGTATATAAGGCCCTAGGATATAGGCATATGCCTCCAATGTGGTGGCCAAGAGCACGGGGACAAAATTGTAGAGGTAAGATAATACACTCATAGTGGTAACATAGATTTAGGAATGTGGTCTCAAGGTAATAGTTGAAAAGGGATGATGCCCCAAATATAAATGGATAAAAAACATGTAAACATAGGAAAAGAGGGGAGGAAAACATGCCCCTACCCAATGTGGTATCTCTAGAAGTACACTAAGACAATGTAGGTGTTAATTATATGGGAAGTGTATGATGCACCTTGATAATAGGATCTCAAAATGAGAAATTATGATGCCCCTAATATGAGGATATAACATTGAAATTTTAAAGTGGCATTGGGAAGATATAATATCCCCCAATATAAGGGTAGCTAATAATATGAATCAAAGATAAAATATAGGCATAATAACTCATGTGGAAAAGCATGAGGATCATAAGATAAACATCACAATAAGTATATGAATTTATAGTAAGAATGAGAGATAATAAGGCAACATGAGAAACCAAATAAGTGAACATCATCAAAGGAAAATAAAACATAGGGATGCTTAACATAAATTAAATAAATGAGAAACTATGGTGTAAAACATAAGAAAGAGGAAAAGGTAAATAAAGCATGGGAAAATAAGGAAAATACCAACAAGAAAAAGGAGAAAAAGCATGGAGAAATGAAAATGTGAAGTAACAAATACCCATAATTTGGGTAAAGTAAACATGAAACCAAATAAAAAAAAGGTGAAATAATCATGTGACACACAAAAAACACTTGGCATAATAAAAAAACCAAGGTATAAGATAAATATGGGATCAAAAGATTAAAAATAAAATATAAATTAAAGATATATAGGTATATAGGCTATCATGGTGCTCATGAATCATTAAAGAAAATTTGGAAGCTCACTTTTTTCTTCTAAAATGGCATCTAATAAATTATCACCATCTCAACAAAATTCATCAAATTTCTCCTCTTAGATTCATGATTCTCCTTCATTTCTTGATATGTATTTCATGTGTCTCTTCCTTATATTCATCCATGCTAGGAATAAACATTTGATCCATTGGTGTCACATTAGGTACTTAGTTTCTTACCCAAACTTATTTTATTTTTACTAGTGTTTGTAGAGGAATGATAGGCATTTGATACACCAAAACCCACTATTTTGGTTTCCATGTAGTAGTACTAAAATAAAATTTTGGTTTTTTTATCTCTTTTTACTTTCTTTTTTTCTTTCTTTATATCATATTTTTTATTTCTATCTTAGAACATTCTTTTAGAATATTTTTCTCAACCTTTTTAATGGTGCTCTTTGTAAAACACTCATGCTAGAAATTTTCTATGTTGTTTTACAAAACTACAAATTTCACATGAATCGGTTACTTCCTCAATTGGTATTAATCCTCTGGCTATTTGTTTCTCCTACAATAAAATCAATCCTCTAAAATTTAGGTGTTCATACCTTAAATTCCATAGTCATGCTTAGTATAAATAAAAATATTTAAAATTTACTTTAGGTTCTCCTTAGTTTATATTTTCACTCTTGATTCAGAGTGGGAAAATTCAATTCCAAGTCATCTCAACTTTTACAATCAACCTATCACTTAAAATCATGTCTAATACAGTGCACACATTATCTCTAGAAAATACTATGTAACCCTTATGTACTACTTATCCAAAACTCGAGAGGTTATGCTTCCTACCATAAGATATTGGATTTTAGAGGGCATTTCAATATTTATCGCTTATCATTCATGTACAATTAAAAATTTGATGGAAGAAAGAAGATATATATTTACAATGTTTAATCCATGGTCTCCCATGTAAGATTAATCTATTGAATGATGGTATCACATGACATAAAATTGGTACTTATTTAGGTCCAAATCTTAACTATAAATGATGCATCCCGTCATGTATTGATCAACATTCCATATAATCTTCAATGGAGTCATAGAATGTGTGTACTATTGGTTATTCATATGGTTAGTGAATAATATTTTTAGTGCAAATATTATATCAATATATTAGTTCATTAAAAAATATAGTACGTGTTGGAATAAGTCAATAATGCAATAATGCATGTAGAAGAGTTTGAGTAGGAGTCTCCAACAAACTGTTTGATTTGTCCATTCATCTCCAGTTTGTTGGTTGTCATATTTTTTGTTGTCAATAAACTTAGTTAGTTGTTCATGCACTTCAACATGTTGTCATTGTATGTCCCAGGTTTTTAGGAAGTGGTTGAATCATTGGGTATCTATAAATATGTAATGTTGTTGATGAGTAATATTAATAAAGTGATTTCTTCTTTATTCTGTTCAACTATTGTGCTACTCTGTTTTAGTAGCTGTCCCTCTTTTCTAATTTGGTATCAGAGCATAGTTTTGGTGTAGTGTTGAGTCTCCTGCTTGGTGCAGCTGTTGTTGCTGGTGTTGTGGCCTGAATGAAGTTAGTTTAAATTGTAGCGGAATAATGAAGTTCATAGAGGTCTGATCGAGCCATCAAGTTTTGTTATGTTGTTGCTAAACAACCTATTTGTCAAGAGGAGTCTTTGGCTGCAAGAAGAGTTGCAATGAAAATGATATTCCTTCTATGAGAGGGTGTAAATCTACTACTGTTCAGAATCCTTCTGCTGTGAAACATTCACAAAGGTATTTTATTTTGTTTTCTTCACAAAAGTATATGAAAATGGAAACATCTTTAGAAAATTTTAATGGTCATAATTTTCACACATGGAAGGTGAAAATACAAATGCAATTGATGAACAAAAATCTATGGAGTATAGTGAATGGTACAGAAGTAGTACCTACAGATGCTAAAAAGAGGATTGACTGGGAAAGTAGAGATGAAAAATCCAAATCCATTATTGGTCTTGCTCTTTCAGATTCAGAATTACATCATGTTGATTTGGAAAAATCATCAAAAGAAATGTGGGATGAATTAAATAAGTTGTTTGGAGCAAAAGCAACAAATGCAAAATTCTCTTTGAAGTTGCAATTATTTAGATTCAAGATGTTTGATGATAGTACTATGTCTAACCACATAAACAATTTCAGATCTCTTATTAAACAACTAGCAAAAATTGGTGTTGTGATAGATAAAGAGGATTCTAAAGCTATTTTGTTAAATAGTTTGTCTTCAAAATATAGCAATGTTGTCTTTACTCTCAGTCAGATACCTGCACAGACTTTAGATGATATGATCTCAGCACTCTTAGTTGAAGAAAAGAGAGGAATGACAGGAGATTCTAGAGGAGACGATCAACCAGAGCTTGCATTATACTCAAAGAAAAGAATGGGAAAGAGAATGCTCGGTAAAAATGAAATTGAATGTTACTATTGTAAGAAAATTGGTCATACAACAATTAATTGTAAAATTCATGCTAATGATCTTCTCAAAGGGAAAATTAAAGAATTAGTAAATATAATTGTTCATGAAGAACCACCAGATGTTGGTAGTGATGATGATTTCATTGAAGATGAAGCAGTTGTTTTATTTTGAAGTGGTTGACACTTTGAAGACAATGAAGGATGTAGTAGAGAATAGATAGATGCTCAATAGTCTTAGATGCTAGTGGATCGAAGAACTATACCTCATCGGGTTATGAGACATGCATGTGAGTGAGGATTGGTGTCTAATAGTTCAGAGGGGGATCTTGAAATTTGGAAGTTCAATATCATACCTTTACGAGGGTGATGAGACATTTCATGTGCAAATGGTGTCCAATGATGTTAGGAACTTGGATTACAACTAGGAAACTATACTTAGGAGCAACTTGAAGAATTCTTATTGATCTGTAAACTGTTTTCAAAAGACAACTTCTCTATAATATAATGTTTTTAGTCTTATGCTGTTAGATTTATTAAGAGTATAAGCATAATTCCATTATTCCTTAAGGGGGAGTGTTGGAATAAGTCAATAATGCAATAATGCATGTAGAAGAGTTTGAGTAGGAGTCTCCAACAAACTGTTTGATCTGTCCATTCATCTCCAGTTTGTTGGTTGTCATATTGTTTGTTGTCAATAAACTTAGTTAGTTGTTCATGCAATTCAACCTGCTGTCATTGTATGTCCTAGGTTTGTAGGAAGTGGTTGAATCATTGGGTATCTATAAATATGTAATGTTGTTAATGAGTAATATTAATAAAGTGAGTTCTTCTTTATTATGTTCAACTATTGTGTTGCTCTGTTTTAGCAGTTGTGCCTCTTTTCTAATTGTACGTGCTACTCATCTCAAAGCACTATATGTATAATTGAACATAATAATTATTTTGTGCCCGATCTCATTATAGAATGTAGTCAATAGGGAATTAGAAGGAGAGAAAGAAAGTAACATTAGTTTGAATTGATAAATCCTATAAAAGCATGCTTATAGAATATATCTTTTTTTTCAACATCGTCTTCATATGCATCTATCATTATATACCTTAGCATTATTTTTATGATGTGTTTTAGCTTGTAAAACTAAGTGGGACAACCTCAAGAGTCTAAAGGCTAACTCCTCTCTTGTACTAAAATTTAAAGAGCCTCCCCAAGGTCTTAGGGATTCTAGGCCTTAACTACAATTGGATAGTATAGTGACAAATGAGATTTTTTAACAAGAAGTTTACAATAAGTTTGATATTGTTTAGTGTATTAGGAGTAGATGCACATAAACTGAATCAAATTTCTCTCATGAATGATAGCCACACATTAAACTATATATGAGTACTTTGAATATGATTATAAATGCACACTCTTGGCTAGATGTGGTAATGGGGCACAAGATAACTAATCTAACCCATAAATTAACCCTAATCTATTCTACTCTATCTATTGATAAAAATGCAAAAAGGATAAAGCGATTAGAAGGAAAGAAAATACATGACTGACATATTAATAAATAATATAGCTACACATATAATCTTCTCTATAAATTATATCTTAAATAGATGAAATAACTTTTAATAAATAAATTATTTCTTAAGTAAATAACTTTTTAAGAAAATAATTTTATATTTATAATGATATAAAAGTATCCCATGTTATAAGTGTGTAAGTTTATATATATTTAAAATACATGACCAACATATTATAAAAAATTAATACAATCAAAAATATATAATTTTATATATTATATCTTAACTAAAATAAATTTTAAGTATCCATTCAAATTTACGATACAAATCTACATCTTAATCATTAAGTTTTGTTGAAACAAGAAAATTTGATCCCTTATTATTTCTCATAAATTTAAAGATAAATATGCTAGTTAGAAAATGTTTTTCGTTATTAGTTTAAAAGTTCTCTTTGATCTCACATTATTTAGACAGTTCAAGTTAATCTGATAAACATTAAAAAAATTGTTTAAATACTTGCCGTGATTTTGAACATCAAATTGAGAAGAAAAATTGTTTGTAAAGAAACATAAGTTCATTCTTATCGTAATAACATAAATAAAATAGTAAATTCCCAGATGACAACGAATCCTATCTGTGACATCGATGGAATTAAACTGATGATTGTAATATATTCACTGGCGATCATGGTGAGAGAAGTGAGGAAGATGAGGATGGCGATGGTGGTGCAAAATCAGCTGTGCATTTCTAGCGAAGTTCTGCAACTTACGACTAGCCAAACATCCCTGACTTGAAGAATCTGTATCTGTATGAAGTCTTATAGCTTCTCTCACATCATTACATTCAGCTGCACTATTACAAAACTCTGCAAGCTCAAACAACTCTCTATCATCCAGATCACCATCAAATGGTTTCACCAAAATGCCATTCTCTGGTTGAAATTTACAGGTGGGGTTAACATCAACCATGAAAACATCCTTCAAATGCAAATCTCTAATCTTATGAGAAGGATTAATCTTGGTTAAATCTTTCACAAAAACATCATCATCAAAACCATGGCGATCACAAGAATCCCTATACAAACGGCTCTCTATATTGAAATCAAAATCAAGTTTATCAATGATAAGATCTGCATACTTTTTCTGGGCATGTGTGAAAATAACAATTCTATAATTCTTAGCCAATTCAACCAAGAAATTTTCCACGCCGGGCCTTTTCAAGACATAATAAGGGACTATTTCTCCCAGTCCAGTTGCAGTGTCACGAATGAATGAAATAAAAAAGTCATAATGTTGCAGAGGCTCATGGCTTGCCTTTACTAAAACATCAAACAATTCCAACACAATTATTTTTTTCACACTGCAATGGGGGACTAATTCCTTAACATTACAGCTCCCGCTCAAGGCCCCATATGTCTGTATGGTGTCCCTTACATCGCTACACATTGCTGCTATTTTACAGAAATCTATGACCCTGCAAAGATCTCTGTCGATAAGCTCGCCAAAAAATGGCTTCACCGGAAAGGCATTTTCCGGCTGCAGTTTATAGCTATCCGGCTCGTCGTCCACTATGACAACATTCTTTAGATCTCTTCCAAGCTTAGAAAGATCTTTGAGAGGCACTCCTTGGGCTTCTATAGTGCAGGAGTCTCTGTAGAGTCTGAGATCTATTGTGTTATTAATGTCTATTTTGTCCAAAATAGGGTCTGCGAATTCTTTGGTCGTTGAAGTGAAGATTACTATTTCGAAATTATTTCCTGTTAGTTGTTGTAGAAGTTGGTCTAGCGCAGGCCTTTTCTGTACGTAGCATGTGATGTTGGAGTGCTGTTGGAGTGGCAGTGTGAAGTCGTAGTGTGGGAGGGGAGTGAAACTTGCGTTGATAAGTGTGTTTTCCATGTCCAATACAAAGGTTTTGGCTTTTCTCGTGGGATCATTGTTATTATCGTCCATTCTGGCTCTCAGTTCGGATGAGCCATCGCTGACTGCGCTGTTAAGCTTGTGAAGAAGAGTTGAGATTCCAGACAATGCCATGGTTGCTAAAACGCCTAGAAAGAAAAAGAACAATGCAACGACATGAATAATACTGTGTTGCAGGTGTTCTTATATAAGACTACGCCTTCCTTGGGTAAGACGCGACCCTTCCTGGCTTTACTAATCGTTATTCAGCGTTTAATCAAATCGTCAACTCAATTGAGGGAGACAAGACGTTTAGTTTGGGATGGGAATTCATTTGTTTAGTGGGCTCTTCGAAACAACCAATGGAAACACGACCATATAAAATTCATCCAGACAAAAGATAAATTTAACAGGGGGGAGAAATATGTATGGAATTGTCTGATAGCAAGGTTTCTTGTTGTAGACTTCACTATTATTTTGGGTATACGAGTTAGATAGAGGAAAGAAACCCAAAGCACAAAGGATTTTAAGACTTTTGCATTATAGTTGTCTTTACGAAATCTAATCAAAGGATGGAAATACTTTGTCATCTAGGTTAATCTAATAAGACATATAGACATGAGTATAAGTTAGTTTAGATTAATAAATGATAGTTGTAGGTTAGATGATTCAAAATTAAATGTGATAGATAAGATGTGTTTAGTTTTAGGTTTAAAGGTTGGTGATTTTAGGTATATTGAATTTTAGGTTTAAATGTAGATGATTTTGATGTGATTTTGGAATTTGATTATCTTGATATTAGAATTGGATCTTGTTTGTCTATGTTCCATGTTTGATTCTACATAGAGATTGTAACTTTTAAAAGGTTGAGTCTAATAGTTTGGATTATTTTCATGGGTTAAATATGTTATGTGGGTTGTGGATCTAATCTTGTAACTTGTGTGCTTCTACTCTCTAGGTCATGAAATTCACTTATGTTTGATTTTTTAAGAAGTTAGTCAGTATCTAAGGATACCTTTAGAGGTTTTTAATTCACTAAGGATGTGTTCTTCTAGGTCAAACCCTAAAAAGGACTAGCTTCATAACTTCATGCAAAGGATTGGTAAGCAACAAGCTATCATGCAAGTGGCTTAGATGATAATGTTGAAGTAAATGTTGTTATAAGTACACCAATCAAAGTGTTCTTCTAATAAATGCTCCTTGAGTGCTTTATAAATTTGAATGATCTAAGATGAAACAAGGTGTGAAATGAGTACAATTGAATGGCTTTGAATACATATATCAATATATAACTTAAATGTGTGTTTAGTTGGCTCATAACAACTAGCAAACTAGGCAAAAGTTAGCCAAATTTTAATTTTAGAATTTTAGGGGTTATATTTGTAGACATATGATCAATCCTACACCCTTGGGAATGATGTGGCAATTTGATGGAACAACAGTCTTTGTAGGGAGAAAATGTTCAAACATCGAGCAAATGATATGCATAATAAACTTGGAATAATGTATAAGGGTCCAAGTATAAATGGGATAAAGTAGGTGTAGTGTCAAAAATTGCACACCCTTGTAATTCCACACTACATCACATCCTCACTTCAACATCCTAATAGAGAGCATCTTAAATATAAAATGTTATCACTTTGGTTTTGTATCTCTTGCATTTTAATGATGTTCTAGGTATTTTGAGTTTTAATTTCCTTGAACAGGAGTGCAATGTGTGGACATCCATGTGATGTGCTAGTGCTATCTTATTAAAATTATTGAATCTAGTGGTGGTTTGAGCATTACCTTCTCCTAGTCTCATTAGTAGTCAAGGAAGAAACAACTCTACATATGAATCCAACAAGTAGTCCAACTTCTACCTTCCTCTTTTGGCTTCCAAAGGGATTATGCATTGTCACTCTTATCACTTTTGTAATTTTTCAAGAAAGATCTATCACCTCAAAGAAAAAATAATCAAGCTACATAGCTATACCAACCTTTTGCATGCGATTTCTATATTATTTCAAGCTAAAATCTTCATGGAATTGAGGTAAACTTGAAGCAAATAATAGTATCCTCCTTGGGAGTTTTCTAAAAGCTTCCAAGTGGTTTTGTTCTTGTGATATTGTTATCTTTCTCCTTTACTTAGATTTTTCATTTTCATTTGTAAAATCCTAAGTGCTAGCATAGTGTATTTAGGATTATTTTTATCTTGGCCATTGTCATTTCTCAATTCAATAATTTTATTTCTTATTTTAAAATATATCAAAAATAAAGACTATCCATGGAGGTAGAAACATACCAAAATAGGGTTTGACTAAGGCAAGCCCCTCAATAGCCACAAAATATTTTTTTCTTTTTATTTTTTGTAGGTTTTGTTGGAGAAGAAGCAATGTCATTCGATCATATATTTTTCAACCTTTCTTTTGTATCTTAATTTATTTTGTTTGTGTATTTAAATAGTTCCTTTTACTCTCATTCTTCATTATCATAAAATTTATTTATTTTAAAAATTTCTTATTTTCAAAATATGTGTGTACAGGAAACACTTTCATACCTAGTTGTACTTTTGGCTTTATTTTTGAATTGGATGACATCATGACACGAAGATGACTATGTGATGCACTAGATTCCTAGATAGAGGCTTCCATATTTGAACCTCAAGTTTTCTATGATTTGCATTTTATATTTTCATTAATAAAAAATAATTATTTTTATGTCGAAAGATATTTTCACCAATCTATTGTTAGTAAGAATTTTAGTTAGAAATTTTTACTTTTTTATTTAGAATAAAATATTTAGAAAAAATATAATCAAATTAGATTTAGGTAAACTAAAAATCTTGGTTTATCCTAGTGTGAAGAGTGAAGCTATCCATTTATAACACTTATTTTTCATTGTTTATATTTTGGTGAACCCATCACATTACACAAAACTTTTCTTTTAAAAACCAAAAATAAATTAAAAACTGAAAGACTTTTTCCTTGGTATCTACTATAGAGTTTTAGATTGGATGTTTATAAAACCTTTTATGAGTTTTACAACCCAATATTTCTACTCAAGTAACATATTTGGAAGAATTATTCACACATACAACATTTTTCACTCACATTCATTCACAAATTCTATTCATACTACTCCTAACTTCTCCTAGGAGCACTTCACCATGGAGGTACCTTCATCCCCTCATCCAATAGCAATAGAACCTACTTCCCCCTCCACCACTTATCCTTGTGTGGATGTAGGGTTCAATCATGAGGCTACCCTCCAAGCCTCCAATTCTTAATTGAAGAATCTAGATCAACACTTGTATCAATTTCAAAACTTCTTAACTAAGAACACCCTCTTTAAAGCATTGCCTATCCTTAGTGCTATAAGAAATATGATAATTAATAGGTTTGAGGGATTGTAGTTCCTTTATTATGTAGTGCACATTTTCCATGGAAATTTCTTTTCCTATACCTCAATCTTCATAAATACAAATCATTCACACACAAAAATTGTTGGCACACAAATAATTATACTAATACTAGTTTCAACAGTGAACATGCTAACTACTACACCCATACACACTTTTATTCCACCTCCTACCAGTTTAACTTTTAACTTATATAAAAAAAAAAATTCCACCTTTCAACCCCTTGGGTCTAGCACTCTTATATCCTCTACTCCACAAACCTCCATCACTTTCATACACATTGTTGATATCAATCTCATAATAAACCAAATCATGCAAAATTTTGGTCAATCATAAATCCAACTTGCTTCCACTATTGTCACTTCCACTCAACCCCTTGTCCCCCCATACTACAAATATATCTCTTTATCACTCCAAATTCATGCTACTCCCTTAACCACGGGGTTTGAGGTGACAAGACTTGATAAGTACAATGGTAAATGGGAGCCTCAAACACATATCTACTTTCATTAATTTGTGTACTAATTTTCTCTTTTCAGATTCCCTACTAGCAAATCTTTTCCCATGATCATTGAAAGACACCACATTGAAATAGTTTTCTTACTTCTTAACAATTCAATAAACACTTTCAAACAAATAATAAATTAGTTCTTATATAATTCCCAAGAAATAATTGACCACAAGTTACATTCACTAACCTTGTCCTCTATAAGAAAGCATTAAATGAGAAAGTAACTAATTTTATCTTTTTTATCAATATCTCTTCTTCCAAATTTTGTGCATGCTACCAAAATTTGATGTCCAACATTTGTTCATTAGTAATCTATAGCCCTCATTATGAGAAAAAATACCTTAATGAAATATAATTATTTTGCACATCTTTGTACTACACTACATGATTACTAATATTTGGTGAGTTAGTATGGGAGATCTACCTCATTGAATCCTTTTGATTGTCTTGGTGGTTCATCTTATTATTCTAAAAATTATAGAAAAAGTACTTGTTAAATGCTAATATTGTAAAAAATTATCAAACCTTTGATGTTCCTACTATAGTGTCTCAGAAATGTAAATTTAGTTTATAAAACTGTTTAATTCTCTCCATAACATAATTCAAAAACTATTAAAAAAATATATAATTCAACTTCCAACTATTCAACCCCTTCCAACTAATTAACCCCCTACTTTGTATGACCCAAAGGGTTTCTATCAGTTCCATTAAGTATTAAGACTTGATATCGAATAATGTATGCATCTCAAACACTTAGTAAGAGACCACATTAATTCAAGGACGTCCAACTCCTAGATTATACTAATAAGTCAAAAAATTCTATTACAAATGCCAACTAGAATTTGTAGATCTACACACACCCCTTCCCTAAATATTTTTTAAATTCATTGACCTTGATTCTAATCCTTTTGTTATTAGGCCTCCTTCTTCCTTAGCAAATATGGTGGGTATGGTGGGATTCTTTCCCCTGATCATATTTGATGCATGACATTAACAATCCCATTAACTGGAGTAGAAGATTAGCTGGAGTTGTAATGAGAATGAGGGACAGGACACCCCCTTACCGGGGAAAAGACGACAGGTGCAGGAGGAAAGATTGACTAGGTTGGAGTGCAATATGTCCAAGATTGGCCAAAAGATCAGGGCCACTATGGAGAATAATCATAAAATTTCCAGGCACAATGCCATTATTATCAATGCTATGGTGGAAAAGTTAGAAAAAAATCAAAAGGGCTTGTTGGTCGTGGACTTGGATGCGGACAAAGGTTGTAGCAAATCTGTTGTTGAAGGAATTTCGACTTGCACCCAGGCTAATACGAAGAGGAAGGCCCCTGCTTCTCCACACATGGTTCAAACCCTCAAGCAAGGGTTACAGGATATGAGTGAAGCTGAAAAGGAAGCCGAGGAGTTGATGAACACCTTGGAGTAGTCCTGCTATGGTCAATTCTGGCTTTTTGGTGGTCCTTTTTGTGGACCCTATTGTCTCTTTTTGTTGTCGTTTCCTTTTTGGGACAACTGTCTGTTTGTTCAGACTTTTTATGCTCTATGTTTTTTTTAACTTTGTGGTTTCAGGTCCCTGTAAAACCTATTTTTTCCTTTTCAAAAACAATCCCATTATATCCTTCTATTATTTTGATGTTCCTATTGGTGACTAGAGCTATAGGCCCCAAATCCCTAAGGTTTGATAATATTCCAAGTGTCAAGGATGTCAAACCTGGGAGAATTACCACAAACCTATCTTTAGGTTGGGAAGATAAGGACCAATGGTTGAGGTGGGTAAGACATCCTTCACTTCTAGCTCTGCAAGACTAAGGGAGTTTCTCCCTAAAGTGCCAAATTTATTATTGAAACACTAAATAATACCTTACAGTAAACTATACCCACTGCACAATGTATCCCAATATTGGTTTCATAATATACTTATATGCTAGTTTGGGAAAGTGAGGATGGGCACATTATTAACATATAGTCTACCATATAAGTGTTTGAAAATGAGTTTATGGTACACCCTTGTATTGTTGTATTTATTTAGACATGGCAATAAAACACACAAAAGTAAAACTTTACAATGTGTTTGAGTTGGTGTACTTGGAGTGTGTTGAGGATGATGGTAGAAAATCCAATCATAGACCGATACCTTTATCCATTATGAATAGAGTCTCTAGGTTTAATCAAACAAGCAACAACTAAAAACAAGGTGATGGTTTAATCAAGTCACCACAAATTACTATGCCTTTCAAAATGCACAGGCAAGCAAGACTCTATGTATTCATTTAAAAAGATAATAGATAGTTATAGAATATTAAAAGATTCTACTTAGTAATCCTAGAGCATACCCACACATTTCCTTTATATTATATTAAAAAGATACCATGCAAAGGTTTTCCAAGAATTTTACAAAATTCTAGTTGAAAAAATAATCAACATGCATTTAGAAATGCATACCATACATAAGGCTTGACACTCAACTAATTTTGATTCTACATTTAATAAATTAATATGCAAAGCTTAAAAATATTAGTGTAGGTTCGAGAGAAAACCCAAATCATTACAATATAAAAATAGCTACACCCAAAATTGGAAATCGAAACCTAGGGTTTCCTAGGAATATCTTTCTTTTGATAGCTTTGCAACTACTTCTCTCTATAGAAATGTTAACCTCTTCTTTTTTTCTCCTCTCTTTTTTCAAAACTTATATTCATCTCTTTTTACCACCCAAAAACCCTAGCAAAAAAAACCACAAGTGTGGGAGACTCAACCAAGTTCCCATGTCATATGGAATCATCTTCACATGGTCACACACCATAAATCTAAGCCTTATCATTAATGAGCATGCGAATGAGAAAGAAATCCCCCATGAAATCCACAAAAAAACTATGCTAAGGATCTTTTTTGTTAAAAAGGATGTCTTTGAACCATAAGGAAGAATGGGTGTTGTATTTCCTTACTTGCATTGTTTAAAAATGCATTAAACATCACTCATGTAGCCCTAAAAATCAAATATAATGGCATTTAGGCTGAAAGCATGTTAATCAAGAATATCACTAAATTTTTAGGCTTTGAGCAATACTTAGTTCAAAAATTAAAATTTTCACAAGGTCAAGAAAACCATCTTCATTAGATGTCAAGTGTCTGGCTTGCAACATATTGCTTGATGGAAATGATGATACAAAGAGTGTCGACACATTAAGACCCAAAAAAGGACTTCCATCAGACATAGAGTGTCAAGTATGTCGCTTGCTGGAAGAAAGGAGAAGGGAAAAGGGCACGGAAAGATTCAAAGGAATGTGAAAGGGAAGAAGGTTTTGAGGCTTGAGAGGAAGACTTGTATCTTATCATTGAATGTGATAAAGAGTAAGATGAATTTTTGACCTCTAAAAGGTTGAATACTTACAAAGTTGAGGATTGAGGTCATGAGGAAGGCTTATGTTTTATTACAGAGATAAGACAAAAGTAAGAGGAAGTATTTGATCTCTGAAAACTAAAGGAAAGACATCAAGGATTGGGGGTCAGGCAAAAGGCTTATGCCTTATGACAAAGTTATGGTAAGAGTTATGAATAAGGGATGATCCCCAAAACTTAAAAAATTTAAAATATGTCAAGTTTAAAGAGATCATCATAGCTTCAGTGATCCAAATGAAGGCCTAAGGCTTCAAAAACTAAGGTTGCAAAGGTAAAGGGTTAAGGCTAATGACTAAAACCTAAAAATATTTATGAAAGTGATAGAAGGAAGGGGAAAAGAGGAAGAAGTTCTGGAGTGATAGAGATGGCAAGCAAGTAGGAAAATAACCAAAATTTTGAAACAACAAAAATTATATACTTATATCCATTTTTTAGGTTTTCTTAAAAAAAAAATTATTGTAACTTGGCAAAGGTTAATGCAACTAATAGAGGTACTTGAGCATGATACACCATTAATATTTCTTAGGTTTGTTATAACTAATGAGAATCATGAAGGGATAGCATAAAGTGATAATACAAAACATTATAAATTCATCAAATTTATAGGTGTCATTGACATTAGCTCTATTTGGGGACGTGTGCCACTTGTAGGTGTAGTGAGAATCCAAATCTTTGGGAAGCAAACCAAAAATGGGAAAGGATAAGGTCTGGGACTAACTTACACAACATCATGAAAAACAAGGGTCACAACTACACACAAGAACATTAAAAACCATAGCACAACAGAGCATATGTTACAAAGGCTCAAAGAACCTTACACTTGGGAGAAATAGTGCTTGAGATGTTGACCATGAACTAGCAGCTCCATGAAATTTCCATCAAGGTTGCTAAGATATAATGTTCCTTGACCACATCCTTTAGCAATTTGATGAGGCCCTTGACCCATAGGGCATCAAATTTTCCATTCTTTTCATTATCTTCTAACCTGGTGTAGTGTCCAAAAATATCATCCTATACATTTTCACACTTAATTTAGGGATAATTAATCATAATTTGAGCCTAACATTTCCTTGATCTAGTGTTGTAATGTGTTTTACACATTCACATTAGGTTTAGGGCCCTTTTTAAACTAAATGGACTTAATTGTGCCTTGTTTAGGGTGATGTAAAGTGTACCTTTACACTTCATACTAATCTAGAAATTTATTAATTAATTGGTCTTCTTTATGCTTTAATTGGCCTTATTTTGCATCCACAAGCCTTATTTAATGCATTTTTTCAATGATAATCCTAACATTTGTACCAACATCCAATCATAATTGATGTGATTTTGGATTGTATGGTCCAGATTCAGTGACTCATATGCCACCTTGGGTGTATGAGTCCCACCTATCTTTTGGGGACCTGATCTTGATTTCACATCAATCTAAGCATTTCTTGAAAAATGTGTCCCAAAGCCTAGCCTAATGGGACTCATACTTCTGGTGTATGAGTCCCATGTGGCTTAAACCTAAATTAAATTCAAATTCTTGGCAGGATTTTATTCTCCTAGATCTAATGTCAGCTTGTAATGTTGTAATTTTAAGGAATTTAGCATAAATAAGTATAAATACAAGGTTATTTCACTCATTTTCACCTAAGACTTTCAAGAGAGCATTCCTAATAGCAAGTTTGTGATCACGAGAGTTTACAAGAGTTTTCAAGGTCATTCAAGATCATTTCTAAGGCATTCAAGGGAATATTTCTTCATCATTTTTTGCAGCAATTCACGATTCATCATCATATCAAGATCATAATGCATCAAGCATGTTATTGAGCTAGTGTTGTGATGCAGCATTGAAGATTCATTTGCAAGCATTGTTCTACATCTAATTCAAGATCAAGATCTATATTCTACATGGCCTCTTCATGTTAGATTGTTGATTTACATCCCACGTCACTCAAGGTATCATTTTTCATGT
>VDFB02000003.1:203714643-203735027 GCA_007258455.2 Sequoia sempervirens
CCAAATATGAAATCATGAACATCATTCACCAAACTAATTTCATTCTCAACACTAAACCCTAGATCTTTAAGCAATTTGAAAGATGAAACAACAATAACCATGCAAGATAAACTAACACAAGAGATTTCACCAGGAAAACCATTGTCTTCAATTGTATTAGATCATCACAATACTGTAACAATTCCACTGTCCTGTTTACAATACTTTCTTCAAGAAATTCACTATTATCCCTACTACAAAATACTCTAACTCTTTGGTCTAACTTGTCTCTGTTATCTTTCTCTGTAACCCTTTACAATGAGGCAAGGATGCCCATTTATAGCAAATTCTCAAAACATGTCGGCCCAGCCAAACATTTTACAAAATATATTTTTCCCAAAACAAGTCGGCCTTATGAATTCCAAAATAAGGCACACATTAAATGCTGAAACATTATCAAGGTTGGCCTAGACACATTCCCCAATGTTGCCTCGATCAATATATGCCCTATGATAATAGGGAAGCACAAATCTCAAAATTGGCATTAATCACCACCTCCCTTATCCTTGTTCTGATCCTGAACTTTCAAAAATATTATATCCAACTCGGCAACAGGTGGCAAAGGCAAGATCCTAAGCCGACATTCAATGGAGCCAATCTCCTCCTTTGACTGTTTAACCACTTTATCCCAATCAACCTTGTGCGCTTGATACCTATCCATGA
Organism: Sequoia sempervirens; assembly: GCA_007258455.2. NCBI lineage: Eukaryota > Viridiplantae > Streptophyta > Pinopsida > Cupressales > Cupressaceae > Sequoia > Sequoia sempervirens. Next base: position 203,715,346 of record VDFB02000003.1, read on the forward strand.
CTACCAAATAGTTTGCTGCATCATCCAACTCGTGTCCTGTTATGACCTTCTCAGAATCTAGAGCATAAACATCATGCCACCATTCCCTTAGTTGTTCCAGGCTCAGATACTTAGGAGCAATTTTATTCGTGCTAGTCATAATCTCAAAAAATGCAATCATCCCTCATCGACACCAGTTAAATCACCATCTATTAATTTCTTTCATTTCTGAATCTTCCTCATGGCCTTCTGCCAAATTTGCAAAGCCTCAAACCATTCCCAAGGCTCATTAAGTCTAGAGGAAGGAAGAATCCTATCCGCAGCCAACTGATCTTTGCCATGTTCCATAATCACTTTGGATTTCTGCAACAAAAGGTCGATGTCCTCCTTATCCTGGGATAGCACATATTCTAACAAATCCTTAGCTCTGACTGCATCCTTCCCAACTGAAAGGACTTCCTTAATTGCATTATCTCCTTTCACTTGCACATCTTTTAACCAATCCATTGCAGTCTGGGTAGAGGCCTTTATCTTTTCAATCTTGGAAATGGTTTCCTTGGGCAAGAAACCAGGAGTAGCAGAGGAAGAGGGGTGAAGAGATTGCAGAGGTTTCATTACATCCTCCAAGCACTTCCAAAGCCTCTCATTTTCCATTTTAAGTTCATGTTTTGACTGGGTCTCTTTCCTTAATTTTCCAATTATCATTGCACTGGACCCTTCATACTCTTCAATACCTTTCTCTACAGAAGTTGGTCCAAGGTTGAAAGTCTTCACATTGTAGTCCTTACCAGTGACCTCTTCTTTAGTTTTATCCACAGTAGGGGTGGCAATGTGGATAACTCTGTTATTTACCTCATCCCTTTCTATCCTTGAAACTACCTTAGCCACCTTTTTCTTCTTACCTTTGTCAATCTTGGATAACATCTCATCCAAATCAAGGGGAGTGTCCTCAACAACGACTTGTTTCTTTCTTGTAATTTCCTTTTCAAGCCAATCTGGGACAGCAGGTTCCACCTGGATTTCATCTGTTTTTACCTCTTCATACTGTTCTGTTGTTTTATCCTTTTCCTTTTCAATCTCCTCTTCCTGCACTGGCGATGGGGTTCCAATAGGAATATTCTCCTTTTCAGTGATTCATTACCTATACTATTCTCTGGAGAATCCTCATATTGGACTAGTGGAGAAGGGTGCTTTTCTTTTTCTTCAACTTCAAGCTTAGCTACCGCACCAAAGAGTTCTCCTTCCTTGAAAGGTTCTGCCTCTCTGCTAGTCTCATGTTCCTCAATAGTCTCTTGCTCAGGCACACTTGGTGAAGGAGAAGTAGCCCTAGGTTGTTCCACAGTCGGTACCCTTGGAAGAGGATCCATCTTTTGCATCGGCTCCTTAGGGGATGGAGTCTGTGATCTCCTTGAATAAACCTTAGTTTTTTCCCCTGAACTCTCCACATCAACAATCGGAGTCTCATCCTTGGAAATTTCTTGACCTTTCCTCTTTGAAACCCTAGTCGTTCTTGTCTTCTTAGGCTACAGAGGAGCATCTTCTTCTTCTACCTTTTCAAATTCCTCTTCATCAGAGGACCTACCTATTTTCAGGGTTTAGCTTCTTTTCATTCCTTTTGGTTTCCTTTTAGGTTCCAGCTCAATTCCTTTAGGACCTCTAATTTTTATTTTGAAGGGTGAGCTCCTTTTAGTTTTCCCTTTGGGGTCATCTTCCCCGGATTCCTCTGAAGTGGACATAGGATTGAGATTTCCCATCAAATTAAAGGTACAGGGTACCTTCTCACTTTCCAACTCCCAAACCTTATGTTTCAACCATGAAGTAGTAAATTTCATAACCAGTGCCATCAGATCTTCCAACTCAGTTACCTCATCATTGTTCCAGTTTATCTCTCCAATTGATATGTCCTTAACAGACTCATAGGCATGATCTTGCACCAGGTTTCCATCATCCTCTAGCTGGTCAGGGATTAACTTGACATTGTATTGCCTAATCACATCAACAGGAAGCCTAGAGTACCTTTTCTACCTCGCCTCAAAATCATCTTTGATATTGGCCCAATAGTCTTCTAGGTCATCCTTATGACGGTACTCTTAGGTGGCCTTCTTTTGTACTTCCCCGGTGATATCAAAATTTGTCCTTTTGGAGTGGAAAGAAAAACAATGAGCTACCAATTCATCACCTGTTGCATGTGTTGATTCAATGGAAGAGCACACCTTTGCCATGCCAATTCCAAGAGGGAAATCCCCACCAAAACCTATTTTATGCTTTTCCTTTTTGAAAATTGCATCAAATTCACATATATGTCTAACAACTTCCAATAACACAATATGATCTGTAGGGTACCTAGGTAACCTGTATGGAGCAGTCGGGCATCCATCAATTCTGATGTAAGAAAAGGTAGGAAACTGAATGAACTAGGCTCCATATTTCTTTATCAATTCCTTCGCTCCATCTAAATGTCTCACATGCTCCACATTTTGAAGCATCCTAGTGATATGCATTGTGAATGCACCATTGGCTCTTCTGTAGTTCTGATGTCCTAAGTGTAATTTCGGGTATATCTCATAGACTATATCTTGTCCAAATGTCCCCTATGGATTCAAACCCATGTATGGGTAGAATCTGGCCAACACATACATTACATAAGAAGACATGGTGAACTTCTTTGTTTGTAGGACATCCCTCAGTTGTCTATCAATTGCAGCACTAATAAGTCCTACCCAATGGTAATTGGTTCCTTGTTCAATTTTGTTGATCACATGGACCATCCAACTTTCCAATACTTCAGCACTTTTCAAACCTACCACTCTGCTGAAAAATGTGATCACATCATAAATATCTGATCTAAATTTAATCCTGTGCAATTGCTTAGGCAGTTTGGAGTGGTGCGACTTCAGCTTTTCCAACCAAGAATTAATCATCTGCTGAGGTTTGGTTGGCTCATTCTCATAATATGTTTTGGCCAAGTCCATGTTCAGGGCACACACAGAAGGAAAATTTGGCATGTCAAGGCTTGAGCAAATGAAACAAGATTAAAATTTTCCAAGACTCTTCCTTCGGTACTCACAACCCTTTGTGTGTCGAAGTCATACTGTCGGGCACATTCTAGTATTAACTCATAGCATTGGATTGCAGGAGGGAACCTTACCACATGAACTAATCCGGACTTCATCATTCCTTGCCTCAAGACAGATAGATCCTTCTGAGCTGTTCTTTCTTTGAACTCTACATATCACTATGCTCCAACATTGGTGTCCGAGACCTCAGACCACACTGAAGATATCTTTCCTTCTGGTAGCTAACTCTTGGTATCCAACCTTAATCTTTCTACCTCTGAAATGGAGGACCCCTCCATGTCACCTTTAGATCTTCCTACAGTGGACTTGCTTGACTCAGCCTACATTCACAAAATAATGTCATGAGTATCCAATTATCATACATATTCCAATCCAAAGGTTAGCATGAAATCATACAAAGCAATTAAAATCCATCAGAAATCATCAATGTTTGAAAATCCAGAGAATGAAGCAATCCGGGAAAATGAGGTAAACCGGGAAAATCCAATCAGGGCGAAATTTCGGAGAAATCCAACCCAGACGGATTCTTGTTGCCAAGACATCATTCACCAAATAAATCATTAGTACGGACAGAAGATTATAATATTATCATGACATTCACCTATTAGCAACAAGAAATCAACATTTAGCATTTACTCCATTAATCCTATCTTCAGGAAGTCAAAACAAATGAAATCGGGTAGGAAAACTGGAAAAGTCTAGACAGGACAAATTTCCACGGACAGTTCAGAACTCTGAAATACGCTATACTCCGCGGAATTGGCCGAAACCAGGAAAATCCAGGTGTGCAGGAATTCTGCGGACACCTCAGAAATTCGACGAATATTAACACGTGAACCACCGACTGAATGAGCATGCAAACTTCTCTACTTGGATTCTAAGGGTCCCAAAATCAATGCCAAGCAACAAAATTCAAAATGCACATGAATTTGAATTTCAAAAGACCTCTGAATAACTAGTCTCCAAGTCAAAACAACGATGCCCTAAATCCTATAACCAGAACTCCACCATGAAAGCCCGGGTAAGCTTAAAATTTCAAAGAACACTATCATTGAGAAGATCAATCGAAGCGCACAAGAATTCCTCAAAGTATGAGCAGGTTGGGTTAAACATAAATCATGAAATCATGACAACCCTACTAAACCTTGGCAAATTCGGGCAAATGAACCGAAACCCTAATCTTCACAAAATATAGCAAATGGCATGCCTAGGGGCAAAGTCCTATTCAGACGTAACCACAAAGATGCATCTGACACTCAATTGATGAGAAAAAACACGCATAGTGGGAATGATGGAATTGCAAAAAGATGGATCAAACCCTAACTTTGTAAATGCAAAGTCATAATCCAAACAAAGGCCAACCCGAAAACAACTACCAATCAACCTAGAAAGATTCAAATATCATGCAAACAGATGGAAGGGCTAGCCATGACTTACCATGGATCAATATGGATGAGACTCAAGCTCCAAAAGGTGACCACCAAACAGGTGTGCCCTAGCAACGAGAATCCTGACACTAGCGCCCAAACAATTCACACGCAAGCAGCTCAAACCCAATGATCAAAGCTTGAATGAAAAACTCTCAATCGCCAAAGTAGCAAGCAAGTGAACAATGATATCAAAATGATGCCCAAAAGACCTTAAATCCACCCATAATCACATCTGAGCAAAGGTACTTCAAACATTAATGAGTGACAAGACATGTCTAAAAAATCCAGAAACCTGAGCCCAGGACAGAATTTCGAAAAAAACCAAGACACACGAAAAATCCAGATGGACACAAATTCCGCGGATTCGGCAGAAACCAGAATTTTGATGAAGTTCGGGATTTTAACGCAGTTCGAGAAAATCTGCCAGAACCAGAAAATCCCAGATTCAAGTAGAAACCTGGATTCAAAAAATGCAGTAGTAAACAGACAATGAACCAAGGCCTGGGAAAATCCGCTGGAGCTGGAAAATCCCGGATTCAGGTCAAAACCCGAATTTTCACCGAAACTCAACTTAACCCAATTCAAGCCCCAAGGCAAGACCAAAGCTAGAAAGACCAACATCTCAAGACCTCAAAAGACAAATCCAATAAAACCAAAGGTCAAAAGACATCTTGAAAAGAGGGTCCCTACTCCAAGTGGGGCATGTGTGTGAAACTGTACAATAAATGGCAACTCTGCTAGAAAATTCTCCTGAGCATTTCAATGACAAACTGGAATCAAGAACCTAGAACTTATGGTTTCAACTCACATATCATGTCACCACCCCCATGTTAAAACAAATAAGCCCCTAGTCATTCAAATTTTCCTATACTAGGGTCAAAGTGTGTGCATATGCATTCATTACCCTCCCTTAGTTGCAACAGGAACCAAACTTAGTATGAATAGGCTACGTAAAAATTCATACTCTAAAAGTACCTAGATAGAGCCTCGCTACCAGTCAGGCATTCATAGCCCCGACGAGGTTATCACTGTGATAGCCCAGTAGAGATATTCAGATTCCCCTGATGAGTTGAATTTAAACCTTTTAATTTCAATATGTATATCTCTTTTTTTTTACTGCTTATCTTTTCACTGCTTCTACTTCAACCTGTGAACAATGAAGTCCACACTCAGGGATGAGAACCACAGTGGCACTAGAGCATAAAAGGATTTTTCACCTGTTCAAACCTTATAAGGACCTTCTGCAACTTCAGGTATCTTTAATAATTGAAAGTATGAGACCCTAATATATTCCCATTCAAACTGACTAGAAACCCTTTGCCTCAGCATAAGGATAAGTGACATCGGGTAGAGAATTCATGCCATAATGTCCTGGAAGGATGATTAAAGTTTGTAAGAGAAATACCAAAAAAATCAGACCCACTTTGTCACCATTGTCTTACAAACGCACCCAGGGATTCCCAAAAGAGAAGGAACCAAGAGCAAGAGCAACGCAAACCAAAACAACAAACCAAAGAAAACCTATTCTAACCAAAGCAGAACAAATAAAATCAAAAGGAAAACCTATTCTAACCAAACAAAACAAGAAAAGAGAAATCTACACTAACTATATACAAAAAAGGGGAGCTGAAAACAGCTCAAGACTGGAAATAATGTTTCAAATACTGCCCATTGACAGGTAGTGGAATATCGTCTCTCGTGAGAGTCCTCAGACAGAAGGCATTGTCTCCAAGTATTTCAGCAATCTGATATGGGCCAAGCCACAGTTTATCGAACTTCCCATGGTTCCCCTTTTTTTCGTGAGGTTTATCCCAGTATAGGACAAGATCAAAAATCCTAAAGGCTTTGATTTTGGCCCTTCTATCGAACCATCTCTTAACTACCCCCTGATGTTTGGCAAAATTCTCAAGGGCATTGTCTCATTTCTCCTCAAGGTGTAATAGTTTTCTTAACCTAGCCTCCCTTCTATCCCCCTTATCATAAAAATCATTAATAAACCGCAAGGTTGGAATCTTGAGTTGAATAGGGAATACTAGCTCCAGACCATATACTAAGTGATAGGGAGATGTTCTGATGGATGACTTAAATCTTGTACGATCTGCCCAGAGGGAAAACCGAAGCTAGGTATGCCAGTCTTTTGGGTTCCTTTCTAATAGCTTACGGATGACCGTCAATAAGTTCTTATTAGAGGACTCTACTAAGCCATTACCCTGAGGATCATAATTAGATGCAAACTTCACAATAATGCCATGATCAAAAGCCCAATTTGAAAATTTTAAAGATGCAAAAGTAGGGCCATTATCACAGACAATAGCAATGGGGCATCCAAATCGATTAAGAATAGCAGATTCTAAGAAATCAATCACTACCTCAGATGTACATTGCCTATAAGCAAAATCCTCAGTCCATCTCGTGAAATAATTAGTAATAGTAAGAATGTACCTGTGTCCTGCAGAAGATGGTGGGTTGATAGGGCCTACGAAATCCATACCCCACTGAGCGAAGGGCCTTACCTTAGTAACCAATTGGAGTGGAAGGGCTGCATACCTTTCCTTTGCTGCTGCAGTCTGGCAAGTGTGACAGGTCCGTACATGATGGTGAATGTCCTTGAATAGTGTTGGCCAGTAATATCCTACCCTCAGAATTTGATTTACTGTGGCAATTGCAGAACCATGGCCAATGCCATATTTTTCATGAAATTCATTCATCACTCTTTCAGCTTCATGTTTCCTGAGACATCTCAAATAAATTCCTTCATGATTTTTCTTGTACAGAACAGCTCCCTTCAACATGAATCCATCACTCTTTAACCACAGGGCTCATCTTTGAACTGCATTAAGATGCCTTGGGGATCATTGGTTCAGCAAATAATAAACTATGTCATCATACCAACCATCAGAGGAAACCTCCTCGCTGTTATAATTCTAAACAGTCAGTTCAGCACTTATTTCAGCCATAGTCTGGGTGAGTCCCTACCCTCTTACCAGCTTCATGGGCTGGATCTCAATATCGTACTCTTGTAGCATTGTCACCCATTTAGCTCTACGCTCACCTAATTCATTTTGCATCAAAAGTAACCTGACTGGAGGATCTGGGACAACTGCATAAACCTTATTCCTGAGGATATAATGTATGAATTTCTTTACTGCTCTGACCAGGGCATACGCCTACTTTTCCACACTTGGATATTTCAACTTAGCATCTTTTAACAGTGCACTCATAAAAGCAATGGGATGCTCATTTCCCTCATTAGACTTTTGGGTTAGCATTCCCGCACATGAATGGTCCAAAGCAAATGAATAGATGTAGAAGGGTTTACTATAATTGGGACTTACCAATACTAGAGCATTAGCAATGGCCCTTTTGATTTTTGCAAATGCCTCCTTTGATTCCATAGCCCATTCGATCTTAGCATCCTGCTTCAACATTGCATTTAGTGGTTTAACAATTTCAGCAAATCTAGTGATGAATTTTCTGATGAAGTTGATCTTACCAAAGAAAGATTTCATCTCCTTTTTGCTAGCAGGTGGCTGAATCTTCAGTATAGCCTCCACTCTTTCTGGATCAATAGCAATTCCCTTTTCTGATATGACATGTCTGAGCAACTTTCCCTCTGTTACTCTGAAAATACATTTTTTAGGATTCAAGGATATGCCAAATTCCCTGCACCTTTGGAACACTTTGTGCAAATCAGAAATGTGATCCCCTCTATTTTTGGAAAAGACAATCAGATCATCCATATAAATTATGATGCATTTTCCTATGATATCCTTAAAAGCAATATCCATAGCCCTTTGAAATGTGGCCCCTGCATTAATGATTCCAAATGGCATCCTCCTATAGGAAAAGGTACCCCATTTAGTGGTGAAAGCAGTCTTATGCCTATCCTCATACTGGACCATGACTTGATTGTACCCTGAATAACCATCCAGAAAGGACAACATCTGAGATCCATTAACCACATGAAGCACTTCATCCAACGAAGGAACTGGATAGTTATCATTTTTTGACGATCTGTTTAAATTCCTGAAATCTACACACAGCCTAATTTCTCCATTCTTTTTCCTCACAGGAACTAGGTTTGCTACCCATGTTGAATGCCTGACAGGAAATATAATTCTAGTAGACAGTAACTTTTGGATTTCTTTCTGTATAAGTGGTTCTAGTAACGCGTTGATAGGTCTCTGTCTCTACCTGAAAGGTTTAGCACCTGGTTTCAGGGGTATGGTATGAGTTATGATTGATGTATTATAAGTTTTCAAATCTTCATAACTCCAGGCTACAATATCTGGAAAGCTATGCAGTGCTTCAATTATTCCTTGTCTTTCTTCTGGAGTGCATACTTTGCCAATGAAAATGTTCTTAGCATTGTCCTCAGTTCCTAGATTGTAGGTATCACACTGTCCATTGATAGATTCTTTCTTTGAATCTTTTTCCTGATCCCTGATCTTATCCATATCAAAAATTCATTCCAACTGTACCATTCCCCTTGGAATAGTATTATACTTCAGATTCCTCATGCCTTCTAAGCCCAGTTCTACTTCCTGGGGTTCTACTTCATCGATGATTTGGGAAGCAAAGACATTTGTATTTGTAATAAAATCCAGAATATGCTTGTCATCTTCAAACACCTGGAAGTTAGTAACATTTTCTAGGACTGATGGCACAGGAGTCAATTCCACAGTGAATTTCTTCAAACCTGACAATGATAAAGGCTATAGGGTACTTTCCGCCTAAGCCAGAGAATCTGTTGTTTGATTCTTCCTCCATGGTATCAATTGGATATTGAAAGCGTAAAATCCCTCAATGAGGTCCCATACTCTATGCCTATAATTAGTCATTCTCTGGTCGTGGCATGAATACTGTTTCCTTACTTGCTTAATTACTAACTCAGAATCACCAAAACTTGCAAAATCTTGACCCTTTTCTTGAGTGCCATAAGAAGTCCATGAATTAACGCTTCATACTCTGCTATATTATTAGTGTAGTGAAATTGGAGTCTATGGGCTGTAAAGAAATTTTTACCTTTTGGGCTGATCAATTCAAACCCTGCTCCAGCTCCATGCTTAGATTTGGATCCATAAAATTTGAGAGTCCAACATTCAGCAGTGGTAGTCTTCTTCATTACATCTTTTAACCCTTGTCTACTGGACGGTTCCTCAGGCGTCATAGGTTTCTTTCCTTGATATCCTTCCTAATGGTTTTGTATATCTGCCTTAATAGCTTGGATGGGATTTAGGCATTTCTATACTTGTTCTACTGCTGTCTGGCATAAACAACACTCCAACTCTGAATGGAAAGCACTATGAACTCTACACCAATTAGGTAAGAGTAACTCTTCAAAGCTTGTCCTTCTACCTAGATGAATTTTATTTTCAACACACTACTTGATGAATTCCTGAAAACTGTCCAATAGGCTGATCTGATTATCTTCGGACTCTTCCTCTTCTTCAACTGATTCTGTCAAAACAACAACATGACTAGAATTTTTTTTTGCATCGATGGGCATTGTATGTAGCATTAGTATCTCCTCTGAGTCTGACTCCTCATACTAGATTGATAGCATATAATTTCCCATTCCTACTTCTGATATCAAAACTTCTGTCGAAGTATTTTGGTACTCTGTAATCATGTATTTCATTCTTGGTTTTCTTTCAATTCTGATCTAATTTGGCACCCCTTTCCATGGAAGCCACATGTGAGAGTGGTCAGTAGACACATATCCATTCAAAGCCTTAGTAAAATCTCTCCCTAGAATCAAACCATACTCATCAGGGATATCAGCTACTTGAATATTGATAACCTGTTGAACCCTTGGGTTAGAAGCTATTTGCATGTGAATCATATTTAATTCTCCCACCACATTTACTTCAGTCCTATTCAATTGAGTTACCTTCTTCTAAGAATCAACTGGTGTAATCCCCAAAGCTCTACAAACTCCAAATGGAATCACATTGGTGGAAGCCCTAGAATCTAGTAAATAATTATGTAAATTCTTACCTAATATGCACACAGAAATCAGAAATGGTGGGGTTTCTGTCTTCCCTTGAAACAGAGTTGGCTGAGTATCTACCTGGGCCACTTGAGTCTTGTCCTTTTCTTTTCCTTTATCTCCAGGGGGAAAATTGGTCCGATTATGGGCCTAGTTTTGTGTCTTCATAGGCTGAGAACTAGAAGTCTTGTTGATATCCTCCCTGGAAGGTTTATCTAAAGACACTGGATGTGCATCATAGGTACCTAAAACTACCTTCCTAATTGCAGGGAACCTCAATAACTCAAATGTTGAAAGATTTACCTTTAATTTCTTGAACTCCTCAGCGACATACGAAGCCATTTTTCCTCACTCATATCAGTGGGAGCCTCCCTAGATGGTTCCTCTACCTTTTCCTTGCCTGCCTGTACAGCCTTCTCCTTTTGTAGATCAGTTTGAACTTGTCTTTCCTTCAAAAGGTATTGCCTAGACACATGCAGGTATGACGGATTATTACTAGCATTAGGATCTGGAGGGGTATTGGAATTATTAGGAGGAATAGAGGTGGTAAAGGGTCCCCCAGCCTGTGGGTGCCTATGAGGCATATCTCTCAAACCTTGCCTCTGGAACATCTGTACCTCTTCAACATAAGCTTCTTCCTGATCGAGGGGGCCATTATCATTCATTGTTTCTTCATTGAATAACTGAGCCACTTCATCTCCATTACAAATTTGATCTGTTTTCCCCTCCTAAGAACTAGATTCCTCCTCTGGCACATTTTCTTTACTTGTTGGGAAGGGAGCGTGATTTAATACTAGCACCGGAGAATTATAAGGGGTGGAGGGAACAATCTCCTACCCATTTGCATTATTCTCTACCTCATACTGGAAAATAGAGGCGACAGTTTGGAACTCTGGACATTCTAACTCTGAATGCTGGCTTGTCTTATGGAGCCTACACCATCCTGACAGGGCAGCCTTAGCCAGATATACACCACTGGGAGGTTTGTCTTGACTGACTGGCTGATTCGCAGACTGGTTGATAGGTTGATCTAGGGGAGTAGGAATGCCTCCATTATTGGGTCATGTATTCCATGTCCTGCTCTGTCCTTGTGATTTCCTCTTATCAAATCTTGATCCACTACCTTGTCCTCTATCAAAATTCTATCTCCTTTCATTATTGAATCCTCTATCATTGTTGTAACCCCTATCCTGATTATATCCCCTGTCATTATAGGATCCTCTTTCATTACGTTGTCCTCTATCAAAATTTTATCCCTGTAGAAATTCTCTGTTCTGATTGGACTGCATACTCTTCTGGGCAGCTTGTAGTTGGCTATTTTGATTTCTTAAGTAGGTTACCTCTAGATTTAGCTTCTTTATCTATTCAGCCATTTCATCAATCCTCTCCTTATTTGGATCTCGATAAGGGATCTGATTTGGATTACTTTGAGAAGGGACAGGCATTGTAGTAGATCCCATAGACTGATGCAATACCTTGGAATGTTGCAGATAAGCAGGGAAACTATTTGGCTGTGGTTGATACATAGGCTGGCTAACCTGCTATTGGGGAAAATTCACCATAGGGGAAACCTGGCTCATGGGGGGACTGGAATGAGGCATGAGAGGTAATTGAGGCACCAGATTCATGATTGGGGTATGGTTGGTGAGCACCTAGTTTATTGCCTGAACCTGATTGGGATGTGCAATTGGTCCTAAAGAAGGCAATGGTCTAGTCAAGTGTTGTCTCAAATCCATGCTAAGCTTAATAGCCTCTGTATAAGCATCAGTTAGGGTAGTTGGAGGATTAGGTCTCCACTTTAGAAAGGTTGTTGTAAGGCTATCCAGGGCTTCGTAATAGACTCCTAAGACTGTATTATTATCTAAAACATAAGGGTCTTGAAGTCTGGTGTATGCACGGTGGAACCTATTATTGAAACTGGATATTGGTTTATTAACCTCTCTCTTTACTTTAGTGAACTACATGTATAATTCATTAGCACTAATGGGTATTCTGAATTTCTGTAAAAAGGCAATCTCAAGATCGTTCCAATTAAGAATTGAACCAGAAGGGAGGTGATTGTACCAGTAAAAGGCCTCTTCTCCTAATGAATAAGGAAACAATCTGCAGGCAACATCCTCATGAACAATCCCTCTGTCTTTGAGACAGGTTTGGAAAATCCTTATATATTCCTCTGCAGTCCTGTTTGGGTCATTAACATGGAATTTTGAATAGAAGTGCTCAGGGTTTTTGGTCATAACATTGTAAGCTTGGAAAAATAAAGGAGATGAATTATTAGCAAGGAAGGCCATTGGAAAAAGTGGGGGCGGTGGTTGTGGTTGGTTAACGATAGGCTGAGGTTGTTGAATGGGAACTGCCTCCGGGATGGGTATGGCCTCAACTTCTAGATGCAAAGATGTGGATGATGTTGGTGAAGGGATGGGTGATGATGATTCTCCCCTTTCTCGAGTCCTTCTTGACTTAGGGGGGAACTGTAATTCCTACAAATCTTCTCCTGCGGTAGATCTGGTGTTTCTCCTATATCTTTTAGGAGAGATGGCATTCAAGAAATGATCCAGTGTGCTCATTCAGACCCTCCTTCTAGCGCCAATCTAAAGATGGTGTTTTCTGCACAGCAACAACTCAGACACAATGCGATATTATATCTCTCTTGAAAGGTTATTTTCAACAATAAATTACTAAAAATCACCCCAAGGTCTCTCGGGTGTCAGGTCATGATGATGCATATACAACTCAGATAATATGTGAAAATGATGGTAATCACAATCAGACCTTACTACAAGCAAACTGTATCTTCCCACTTATCAGATTTTGCAATATGATGATTTCAAATCCTAAATCTAACCAGATGATAAAGAAAAAGCAAAAGATAAGGGTGCAAGGATATAATAAGATCTAAACTATTCCTAGAATGAGCAATGCAAATGACAGATATCTGGAATGGACCAATCTCAAATAACCAATTCTTGCTTAACCCACAATGTGATATTACAAGAACGGTGCGATCTTCTAAGATGTATAGATTTTCAAATCATAGATATTCATCCATAATCGAACTAAGCACACATAAATATATGGTCCAGGTTGACTTCACTAGCCTACTACAATCAGATAGTTACTAGGAGTATAGACCAGAGACTGCTACAAACATTCCAAATATGAAATCATGAACATCATTCACTAAACTAATTTCATTCTCAACACTAAACCCTAGATCTTTAAGCAATTTGAAAGATGAAACAACAAGAACCATGCAAGATAAGCTAACAGAAGAGATTTCACCAGGAAAACCACAATGTCTTCAATTGTATTAGATCATCAAAATACTACAACAATTCCATTGTTCTGTTTACAATACTTGCTTCAAGAAATTCACTATTATCCCTACTACAAAATACTCTAACTCTTTGGTCTAACTTGTCTCTGTTATCTTTCTCTCTAACCCTTTACAATGAGGCAAGGATGCCCATTTATAGAAAATTCTCAAAACATGATGGCCCAACCAAACATTTTACAAAATATATTTTTCCCAAAATAAGTCGGCCTTATGAATTCCAAAATAAGGCACACATTAAATGACGAAACATTATCAAGGTTAGCCTAAACACATTCCCCAATGTTTCCTGGATCAATATATGCCCTATGATAATAGGGAAGCACAAATCTCAAAATTGGCATTAATCACCACCTCCCTTATCCTTGTTCTGATCCTGAACTTTCAAAAATATTTTATCCAACTCGGCAACAGGTGGCAAAGGCAAGATCCTAAGCCAACATTCAATGGAGCCAATCTCCTCCTTTGACTGTTTAACCACTTTATCCCAATCAACCTTGTGTCCTTGATACCTATCCATGACTACCAAATAGGTTGTTGCATCATCCAACTAGTGTCCTGTTATGACCTTCTCAGAATCTGGAGCATAAACATCATGCCACCATTCCCTTAGTTGTTCCAGGCTCATATACTTAGGAGCAATTTTCCTCCTGCCAATCATAATCTCAAAAAATGCAAGACATCCCTCATAGACACCAGTTAAATCACCATCTATTAATTTCTTTCATTTCTGAATCTTCCTCATGGCCTTCTGTCGAATCTGCAAAGCCTCAAACCATTCCCAAGGCTCATTAAGTCTAGAGGAAGGAAGAATCCTATCCGCAGCCAACTGATCTTTGCCATGTTCCATAATCACTTTGGATTTTTGCAATAGAAGGTCGATCTCCTCCTTATCCTGGGATAGCACATATTCTAACAAATCCTTAGCTCTGACTGCATCCTTCCCAACTGAAAGGACTTCCTTAATTGCATTATCTCCTTTCACTTGCACATCCTTTAACCAATCCATTGTAGTCTGGGTAGAGGCCTTTATCTTTTCAATCTCAGAAATGGTTTCCTTGGGAAAGAAACCAGGAGTAGCAGAGGAAGAGGAGTGAAGAGATTACAGAGGTTTCATTACATCCTCCAAGCACTTCCTAAGCCTCTCATTTTCCATTTTAAGTTCATGTTTTGACTGGGTCTCTTTCCTTAATCCGCCAATTATCACTGCACTGGACCCTTCATACTCTTCAATATCTTGCTCTACAGAAGCTGGTCCAAGGTTGAAAGTCTGCACATTGTAGTCCTTACGAGTGACCTCTTCTTTAGTTTTATCTGTAGCAGGGGTGGCAATGTGGATAACTCTGTTATTTACCTCATCCCTTTCTATCCTTGAAACTACTTTAGCCACCTTTTTCTTCTTACCTTTTCCAATCTTAGATAACATCTCATCCCAATCAAGGGGAGTGTCCTCAACAACGACTTGTTTCTTTCTTGTAATCTCTTTTTCAATCCAATCCAGGATAGCAGGTTCCACCTGGATTTCATCTTTTTTTGCCTCTTCATACTGCTCTATTGTTTTATCCTTTTCCTTTTCAGGGAGCTGCTCACCTTGATCACCCACTTCAATCTCCTCTTCCTGCACCAGTGATGGGGTTCCAACAGGAATATTCTCCTTTTCAAGTGATCCATTACCTTTACTATTCTCCGGAGAATCCTCATATTGGACTAGTGGAGAAGGGTGCTTTTCTTTTTCTTCAACTTCAAGCTCAGCTACTGCACCAAAGAGTTCTCCTTCCTTGAAAGTTTCTGCCTCTCCGCTAGTCTCATGTTCCTCAATAGTCTCTTTCTCAGGCATGCTTGGTGAAGGAGAAGTAGCCCTAGGTTGTTCCACAGTGGGTACCCTTGGAAGAGGATCCATATTTTGCATCGACTCCTTAGGGGATGGAGTCTGTGATCTCCTTGAATAAACCTTAGTTTTTTCCCCTGAACTCTCCACATCAACAATCGGAGTCTCATCCTTGGAAATTTCTTGACCTTTCCTCTTTGAAACCCTAGTCGTTCTTGTCTTCTTAGGCTATGGAGCAGTATCTTCTTCTTCTACCTTTTCAAATTCCTCTTCATTAGAGGACCTGCCTATTTTCAGGGTTCGGCTTCCTTTCTTTCCTTTTGGTTTTCTTTTAGGTTCCGGCTCACTTCCTTTAGGACCTCTAATTTTTATTTTGAAGGGTGAGCTCCTTTTAGTTTTCCCTTTGGGTTCATCTTCCCCGGATTCCTCTGAAGTGGACATAGGATTGAGATTTCCCATCAAATTAAAGGTACATGGTACCTTCTCACTTTCCAACTCCCAAACCTTATGTTTCAACCATGAAGTAGTAAATTTCATAACCAGTGCCATTAGATCTTCCAACTCAGTTACCTCATCATCATTCCAATTTATATCTCCAATTGATTTGTCCTTAACAGAATCATAGGCATGATCTTGCACCAGGTTGCCATCATCCTCTAGCTGGTCAGGGATTAACTTGACATTGTATTGCCTAATCACATCAACAGGAAGCCTAGAGTACCTTTTCTTCCTCACCTCAAAATCATCCTTGATATTGGCCCAATAGTCTTCTAGGTCATCCTTATGATGGTACTCTTTGGTGGCCTTCTTCTGTGCTTCCCTAGTGATATCAAAATTTTTCCTTTTGGAGTGGAAAGAAAAACCATGAGCTACCAATTCATCACCTGCTGCATGTGTTGATTCAATGGAAGGGCACACCTCTGCCATGCCAATTCCAAGAGGGAAATCCCCACCAAAACCTGTTTTATGCTTTTCCTTTTTGATAATTGCATCAAATTCACATATCTATCTAACAACTTCCAATAACACAATATGATCAATAGGGTACCTAGGTAACCTGTATGGAGCAGCAGGGCATCCGTCAATTTTGATGTAAGAAAAGGTTGGAAACTGAATGAACCAAGCTCCATATTTCTTTATCAATTCCTTTTCTCCATCCGACAGTCTCACATGCTCCGCATTTTGAAGCATCCTAGTGATATGCATTGTGAATACATCATTGTCTCTTCTGTAGTTCTGATTTCCTAAGTATAATTCCGAGTATATCTCATAGACTATATCTTGTCCAAATGTCCCCTATGGATTCAAACCCCGGTATGGGTAGAATCTAGCCAAAACATACATTACATAAGAAGACATGGTGAACTTCTTTGTTTCTAGGACATCCCTCAGCTGTCTATCAATTGCAGCACTAATAAGTCCTGCCCAATTGTAATTGGTTCCTTGTTCAATTTTTTCGATCACATGGACCATCCAACTTTCCAATACTCCAGCACTTTTCAAACCTGCCACTCTACTCAAAAATGTGATCACATCATAAATATCTGATCTGAATTTAATCCTGTGTAATTGCTTAGGCAGTTTGGAGTAGTGCGACTTTGGATTTTCCAACCAAGAATTAATCATCTATTGAGCTTTGGTTGGCTCATTCTCATAATATGTTTTGGCCAAGTCCATGTTCAGGGCACACACAGAAGGAAAATCTGGCATGTCAAAGGCTTGAGCAATTGAATCAGGATTAAAATTTTCCAAGACTCTTCCTTCGGTACTCACAACCCTTTGTGTGTCGAAGTCATACTGTCGGGCACATTCTACTATTAACTCATAGCATTGGATTGCAAGAGGGAACCCTGCCACATGAACTAATCCAGACTTCATCATTCCTTGCCTCAAGATAGATAGGTCCTTCTGAGCTGTTCTTTCTTTGAACTCCGCATATCGCCATGCTCCAACATTGGTGTCCGAGACCTTAGACCACACTGAAGATATCTTGCCTTCTGGCAGCTGACTCTTGGTATCCAACCTTAATCTTTCTGCCTCTAAAATGGAGGACCCCTCCGTGTCACCTTTAGATCTTCCTGTAGCGGACTTGCTTGACTCAGCCTACATTCACAAAATAATGTCATGAGTATCCAATTATCATTTATATTCGAATCCAAAGGTTAGCATGAAATCATACAAAGAAATTAAAATCCATCACAAATCATCAATGTTTGAAAATCTGGAGAATGAAGCAATCCGAGAAAATGAGGTAAACCGAGAAAATCCAGTCAGGGTAGAATTTCAGAGAAATCTGACCCAGACGGATTGTGTCTGCCAAGACATCATTCACCAAATAAATAGTTAGTATGGATAGAAGATTATAAGATTATCATGACATTCACCTATTAGCAACAAGAAATCAGCATTTAGCATTTACTCCATTAATCCTATCTTCGGGAAGTCGAAACAAATGAAACCGGGCAGGAAAACTAGAAAAGTTCAGACAGGACAGATTTCTGCGGATAGTTCAGAACTCCAGAATTCGCTATACTCCACGGAATTGGCCGAAACTGGGAAAATCCAGGTGCGCAAGAATTATGCGGACACCTCAGAAATTCAACAAATATTAACACGCAAACCACCGACTGAATGAGCATGCAAACTTCTCTACTTGGATTCTAAGGGTCCCAAAATCAATGCCAAGCAACAAAATTCAGAATGCACATGAATTTGAATTTCAAAAGACCTCTGAATAACTAGTCTCCAAGTCGAAACAACGATGCCCTAAATCCCATAACCAGAACTCCGCCATGAAAGCCCGGGTAAGCTTAAAATTTCAAAGAACACTATCATTGAGAAGATCAATCGAAGCGCACAGGAATTCCTCAAGGTATGAGCAGGTTGGGCTAAACATAAATCATGAAATCATGACAACCCTACTAAACCTTGGAAAATTCAGGAAAATGAACCAAAACCTAATCTTCACAAAATATAGCGAATGGCATGCCTAGGGGAAAAGTCGTATTCAGACGTAACCACAAAGATGCATCCGACACTCAATTGATGAGCAAAAACACGCATAGTGGGAATGATGGAATCACGAAAAGATGGATCAAACCCTAACTTTGTAAATGCAAAGTCATAATCCAAACAAAGGCCAACCTGAAAACAACTACCAATCGACCTAGAAAGATTCAAATATCACACAAACAGATGGAAGGGCTAGCCGCGACTTACCATGGATCAATATGGATGAGACTCAAGCTCCAAAAGGTGACCGCTAAACAGGTGTGCCCTAGCAACGAGAATCCTGACACCAGCACCCAAACAATTCACACACAAGCAGCTCAAACCCAATGATCGAAGCTTGAATGAAAAACTCCCAATCGCCAAAGTAGCAAGCAAGTGAACAATGATATCAAAATGATAACCAAAAGACCTTAAATCCACCCATAATCGTGTCTCAGCAAAGGTACTTCAAGCATTACTGAGCGACAAGACATGTCTGAAAATTTTAGAAACCCGAGCCCAGGACGAAATTTCAGAAAAAACCAAGACACATGGAAAATCTAGATGGACACGAATTTTGAGGATTCGGCAAAAAACAGGATTTTGATGAAGTTCGGGATTTTAACGCAGTCCGGAAAAATCCGCCAGAACCAAAAAATACCAGATTCAAGCAGAAACCCAGATTTGTAAAATGCAGTAGTAAACAGACAATGAACCAAGGCCTAGGAAAATCCATCGAAGCCAAAAAATCTTGGATTCAGGTCAAAACCTAGATTTTCACTGAAACTCAACTTAACCGAATTCAAGCCCCAAGGCAATACCAAAGCCAGAAAGACCAACATCTCAAGACCTCAAAAGACAAATCCAATAAAACCAAAGGTCAAAAGACATCTCAAAAAGAGGGTCCCTACTCCAAGTGGGGTGTGTGTGCGAAATTGCACAACAGGAGGGAGGCTAGGAGAGAGTGGGAGAGAATGTGAGAAATCAAGAGAAGGTGGGAAAGAGTGGGAGGGAGGAAGAGAGTTGGAGAGAGTGGGAGAGAGTTGGATAG